>CAUYRH010110112.1:0-12935 GCA_963574655.1 Perodicticus potto
ATAACCAAAAAATAGCCGCATATTGTGGTGGGCGCCTGTAGTCTCAGCTACTTGGGAGGCTGAGGCAAGAGAATCACTTAAGCTCAGGAGTTGGTGGTTGCTGTGAGCTGTGATGCCATGGAACTCTACCCAGTTTGAAAACTCGAGGCTCTGTCTAAAAAAAAAAAAAAACACGACACCTGAAAGGTTAGATCTATAGGGTAAGGGGAGTGCTTACAAGGAAGAGCTGTGGTTTCACAGGATTTTGCAGTTTTTGCTAAACTGCATCTTTCAGCTGAGTTTAAAGGGGAAGTATTGAAAGCTTTTAGCAAAATGGAGTAAGTCTGGCTCTATGTACTAAATGGAGTTAGGACATTACAGTTTCCCAGCAGGACAGCCTCTGATTTTCAAGTTGCACTCTGTTTCTTTATGGGACCTTCTTTTCTCCAACCTCCTATGTCCACCCCCACCATTACCTTGGGCCCTTTTTCTTATTCCCTCCCCTCTTCTTTTCTACAGTGTCCTTTTTCTCCTTCCTTCCCTTCCCTGAGTCCTGTGCCTGATCTGAGATCCCTTCTAACTTGGCGTCAGCCAACTTCCACACTCCCTTTTTCCTGGCCCCACGTTTGTGTTGCTCTACCGAGAAACAGCTGCCTGCCATGCACAGGGGACCAGTGTTTCCCTATGTCTGGCCTTCACCCGGTCAGTCTGGAAGGACTGTGGGCTCCAGGGAGTGCCAAGGGTCCCTATGGGGCAGCTGCCCCATCTTGGCCTCAGTGTTTCTCCCCTGTAGCCCCAGCTCTGGAAGGCGAATGGCTTCCCAGCTGAGCACATGCCTCTAGGTTGCTTTTCTGACTCCGTGGCATGGGTGATGACCCTGTGGAGGACTGGCTCTTGGGAAATCCTGGGTGTGCTGCCCTTGAGGACTAGCCTGCTAAGTCACTCTCTAGCGCAATCTCCTCAGGGCGTCACAACCTTTTCTTGCTAGGGACTCCTTGCCCAACTTCCTTTTTTACTTCTGTTGCGAAACGTGGGGCCTGGGAGGTGCTTTCTGTATTTAGGTGTGAGCCAGGTCTGAGAGTGATTAGTCAGGTACAACACACCCCTCATACCCAGATGGACTCTGCCCTGCTCAGGTAAAATGTGTCTTCCTGGGTCTCAAGTGTTTATAACAGGTGGAGCTTGTCACACTAACAGCCTTTAGTGCCTCCCATCCCAGGGACCCCCTGAGGCAAGGATATTAGCAACCTTTAGGGGCCTTGATCCCCCAGGACTCATGCCCGTAGCCTCTCCAGAGCCCTTAATTTGGGAGCCTGGTTGGCAGGTCACATCCATCTCTCTGCCTGTTGTAAATAAAGTTTTATTGGTACGCAGTCACAGTCATCTATCACTGTCTGTCTCTGGCTGCTCTTAGGGTGGAATAGCAGAGCTGAGTGATTACAGCAGAGCCTATGTAGCCAGCAAGGGGAAAGGATTGACTGTCTAACCCTTGATTAGATAGAAAAGTTTGCTGACATATGTTCAACCTGGTTCTTTTATGTGAATCAGTGACTTCTGTCCTGATGCCTAGTGCCCGCTTTTGTGGTGCCCACCAAAATGTAACCCCTGCCCTGGATACAGGGCAAAGGGCTGTGTCTATACTAGTTTACAGACACCCAACCTGGCCCTGGCCCTTAAGGGAGGGTGGAGCCATCAGAAGTGACCGTGACCCTGGTGATAGGCTATATTGATCAGTTGAGTGAGGCCATGGAATGGGGATTGTGATGCTCAGGGCTCAGATGGGGCCAGTTTCCATCCTGAAGGGGTTGCTGTGACCCCAGGGTGTTCCAGGGGACTGGCATCTACTTCCTGGTTTATCCTTACTAATTCCCTCCCTCACCAGTCCTGAGTCCAGTGAGCAGACACCCAGGCCTCTGACCTAGCACATGGTATATGCCTATAGGTAGCAGAAGGGGTGACATTTGAGCTGCCCCTGGGAGGCCAAGGAGAGGGCAAGAGGTGAGGCATTCCTAGTATTCTAGGCTTCAAGGACTTCCTCAAGGTCATTGCTGCCATCTCCCTGCCAGCTAGCACCCTCCCCAGGACGCTCCCTCCTTCCCTAGTGCTCTCTTGGGGCTTTCCAGGGAGGCTGAGCTGGAGGCAGCTCAGCTGGTGACCCCAGATCTGTGTGAGAGTTAATAGGATAGTTGGAGTACAGAAGGGATCTGCACAGGTCCCCATCCCTGGGTCTTGTTCCCTCCCCATGCCTGGCTGCCCACTGAGGGAGATTCCCCTCCTCTCCCACAGGCACGCGGAACGCAGTGCTCAACACAGAGGCGCGCACAATAGACGCAGACGTGCTGAGCCGCCGCTGCGTCCTCATGAGGCTGGTGGACTTCTCTTATGAGCAGTACCAGAAGGCCCTGCGGCAGTCGGCAGGCGCCGTGGTCATCATCCTGCCACGGGCCATGGCTGCCGTGCCTCAGGATGTCGTCCGGGTGAGCACCTGATCTCTTCCCGTGTAGGGTTTGGAAGCTGTGTTTGATTTGGAGTCAGCTGTGTGACCCTGGGCAGGTGGCTTTACCTCTGAGCCCTTTGGAAGGTGGGACGTTCCCCTTCATCTCTGGTCCTCACCTGAGGGCAGTTCTGTTTCCAGAGGACGTGGAGTGACATCTGGAGGCATTTGGGGTGGGTGGGTGCCAGGGATGCTGATAAATACTCTATAGTGCCCAGGATGGCTCTACCCGAGAGAATAACCCGGCCCCAGTGTTCACAGTACCCAGGGAGGGACCCTGCTTTGTGTGAACAGATGTGATGTGGTAGAACTCACGGGAGACCTTGGTGGAGATGACTTTTTTGCAGATGAGAAGGGCGTGGGGAGGGTGCAGCTCATGTACTATCTGAGAGGGCTGCCTTTCAGCACCAGCCACTGGCCCCCTGGCCAATTTGCTTTCCCTTGCCCAGGCCAGAAGCCCCTTAAATGTGTGTCTTCTCAAAAAAACAAATTGTCTTCTCAGCAATTCATGGAGATCGAGCCAGAGATGCTGGCCATGGAGACCATCGTCCCTGTGTACTTTGCCGTGGAGGACGAGGCCCTGCTCTCCATCTATGAGCAGACCCAGGCCGCCTCTGCCTCCCAGGGCTCTGCCTCTGCTGCTGAAGGTGGGCTTTGGGTGGCAGGGAGGGTGCCAAGGGTGTGGGGAGGCATCCCTATCCCAAGGCCTGCAGTTACCCTGTTCCATTTCCACACTTAGAGCCAACGTGTGGCATCCTGTTGCCTGTAGCTAACTGTGTAGATTAGCTGTGGACTTGCTTTGTTACCACTTTGGGGCTAGGACTCAGGACCCTGTAGTTTGCAGTTCTTTATCTCCCACCTGGCCACTGGTTCTGTGCACAGGAGAATTCGGAACAACTCACCAGAGGGAGGCAGTCCCCTCCTCAGCTGCTATGAAAGACACAGCATCAATTTGATTTATTAAAAGGATTTGTCCTATAGAATTTAGATTCAGTCAAAAGGCTGCACTCAAGGATCCAGGAGGCCACATGTGGCCCCAAGGCCGCAGGTTTCCCCACCCCTGAATGTCAGGGTGGACTAGCAAAGTTCTTAGGGAAAATGGACAAACACATTTCTCTCCACCCATTGAACAGGGGGTCTGGTGGTGCTGGGGAAGGTGTGGGTGGGCTGCCTTTGAGAGTGAGAAAGAAAGAGGAAGCAGCAGGACCTACCCAAGGCCCTGTTCACCTGATGAAGTAGCAGGTCTGAAAGGGGGAAGCTGATAACAGAGTCAGCAAGAACGGGCAGGGCAGGTGCATTTGTCATCATAGAAAACCTGGCCCTGTTCCTTGGGGAAAGAGTTTGGCAATATGTGTCAAAGCTGTGAGAAAAAGTTCATCCTTTATGGACAAATTATTGGGACGCTAGATGAGGAACTCCTAGGGCAATGGGGTATATGTTTCTATTGTTACAGGGCTGCTCTCGCTCATTTATGTGCTATCTATGGTGGTTTTCCCAAGACAAAAGCAAGGTTAAGTCACAGTGCTTATGACAGACCATCTGGCCCACAGAATCAAAAGTGTTAACTCTCTGGCCCTTTACAGAAAAAGCCTCCAACCCCTGGTCTTGATTAAAGTCTTGATTATGGCCATTCATTGTGGCAGTAGAAGAGTGAATTTTTGGAAATACCTAAATATCCAGTTAGAGGAAAGAGGAATCTTAACACTTGGAATATTATACAGCTATTGAAAATGTTACCCCAGGAGAAAGCTTAGTGGTGTGGGGAAGTGCTTATTTTACACTGGTTAGAGGAAAAAACAGGGCATAAAATCACATTATTGGTCACAATTGCCTTTTAAAAATAACACTTTTGTGGGTGGCACCTGTGGCTCAAAGGAGTACGGCACCAGCCCCATATACTGGAGGTGGCGGGTTCAAACCCAGCCCCCAAACCTAGCGCCCAAACCCAGCCCCAGCCAAAAGCTGCAAAAAAAAAAAAAAAAACAACAAAAAAAGACATTTGTTTTGAAATACATTAAGACTCACAACTATTACAGAGTTCCCAGGGCATGCTTCCCACAAAGATAATACCTTCTGTGCCCACTGCATTCAACTGTGTTTTTAGTGCCCAACAGTAAAGGATCAGAATAATGCCAAGGAGAACTGTCAACAGTGGAATGTTCTGGGATGGATATTTGGTAAATTTCAAGAGAAGGCTGCCTGTAATGCTCCTTGTGCTTGCATTGTACCCAAGATTATGTGGTCCAGTCCCTGGACCCCTGAGTCTGGAGTGCTGGGGGCAAGGATTCTGGCTGACCCACCCTCTTCTCCCTAGTACTGCTGCACACGGCCACTGCCAACGGCTTCCAGATGGTCACTAGTGGGGTCCAGAGCAAGGCTGTGAGTGACTGGCTGATCACAAGTGTGGAGGTAAGTGCCTGCCACTCACCTGCCTCCCCCTGCCCAGCCAGGCCGCTGCACCACTGGTCTCCACCACGAGGAGCCTCTGAGAGGATATTGGCTCAGCCTGTGTCCACCTTGCAAGAACCCTCTCCTACCAGCCCCCAGCCACACCTGAGCCCTCTCCTCCCAGGGAGCACTCCCTGACTCCCTCAACTTCTTTCGGCTTCTTTATCAGTTGACTCAAAGGCACATCTTCAGAGACCCTCTGGCCCCATGCGTCAGGAGCTCTGCTAGGCTGGGCCTGAGAGCCCTGAGCATGAAAATAGCCACTTAAAGCAGTGCCACAGATGAAGGGTTGACCCTTCCATGGCTACTGCTATGGTGCAGCAAGAGCTCTAAAACCTGAGGAAGTGCTGGCTCTCCTGTTCCATTTCTCCCATGGGATGGCCCATGTGTCCAGGGTTCAGAGGGGGGTTGGCTCATTGTGGAGGAAGTCCTGGACAAAAGGCTCCTGCATGTTGATAGTCCCAGGGCTGGGCAAGGACTAGGAGTGAAGATCTGAGTGAGGTGAAAGGATGGGGAAATATCTTCAGGGTTCTTTCTCTCCTTCAAGGGCCTTGGTAGAGGCACTGGAAGAAGACCCTGGCCCAGCCTCAGGTAAAAGAGGCTAAGGATGAAAGTGTCAGACTAGGGGCACTGGTGGGGCCTGAGACCTTGAATATGGCTCCATCCAGAGCCTGCAGTGTGTCCCAGCTGGGCACCGAAGTTAGCTGGGCAGACAGCTTCCCCGCTGCCAGATGAACCCTTTGCAGTTGCCAGGGTCAGGCCTGAGAACTACACCCAGGTCTCTACCAAGCTGGACTCCTTACCTGGCTTCTGACCCTCCTGGCGTCAGAGTCTTCACGTTTGGAACATGTGTGCCAGTTGTATACAGCCTGCCAGCCTGAGTGCCCTGGGAGTAGACACAAGCTTATCCTGGGCTCTGTGTATTCTTGGGGCCTAACCTGCTGCCTAGCACACAGAAACTCAGCTCTTGTAGCTGAGTATCAGAGACAGGGGTCTCAATGGGCATCAGTGCCAAGGAAGGTATCGTAACTAGGGCAGAACAGGCCACCGTGGTCCTGGGAGAAGGGGTCTTCTATCCCCACGTTGTGGTCACCCCCCTGCCCCAGGGGGCAGCTCTAGCTGCTCACAGGCTGTGTTAACACAGGGGCGGCTGACGGGGCTGGGTGGAGAGGACCTTCCTACCATCGTCATCGTGGCCCACTACGACGCCTTCGGAGTGGCCCCCGTACGTATGTGCACCCCCAGTCCCACCCCACCTTGACTGGACTCCAGCCCAGCTCTACCCAGTCCAGAGGCAGTGTCCATTGGGGGACAATGGCTGGGGTCTGAGTGGTTCACCTATTCTAATATAAATGTACATTTTCATCCCTGTAAGGACCCCACTGTAGGTGTTGTTATGTGGCAGAGCTGGGTGGGTCTTTTGGCCAAGGTCCCTGGGCACATAGGTGGCCAGGCCAGGAATTGAGCCCAGGGTGTCTATGTTGGGGTCCCTAAGAAAACTCCAAGCTCCGTGACTTGCTGAGAGGACTCTGGGACTCAGCATGTGGTTGTTTCAATAGCTGTAGTTAGTGATAGTGAGGGGACATAGTAGAGTTAGCGAAGGGAAAAGGTGTATGGGGTGAGTTGGGGAGGACAGGCCCAGCTTCCAGAACCCTCTCCAATGGAGTCATACAGGATAAGCTTCACTCTGAGGAGGGAGTGTGACAACACATGTGAAGTGTCCCCAGGGAAGCTTGAAGAGACCCAGGATCTGGGTTTCTGTGGGGATTGGCCACGTGACTTGCCTCTGCCTGACCCGTGCTGAGATTCTAAATGCCAGGGGAACACAAGGCCCAAGCACAGACCATGGTGTTTACAAGAGCAGTTTAGGCCCAGCAGCCAAGTCCACATCCCTAAGAATGCCTGGTCCAGCCAGGCCTAGGTGAAAATGGAAGCCATCAGCTTAGAACTATGCTGGGTTTCTTCCTCATCATTAGGCCCTGAAAAGGAGCTTTTTAAGACATTTTTGTCTTCATCATCTACCCCCATGAATTTTTTTTTTGAGACAGAGTCTCACTCCTTTGCTCTAGGTAGAGTGCCATGGCATCAGCCTAGCTCACAGCAACCTCAAACTCTTGGACTCAGGTGCCTCTGCCTCCCAAGTAGCTGAGGACTTCAGGTGCCTGCCATAATGCCTGGCTAATTTTCTATTTTTAGTAGAGATGGGATCTTGTTCTTTTTTTTAGAGATAGAGTCTCACTTTGTCACCCTCAGTAGAGTGCAGTAGCATCACAGCTCACAGCAACTTCCAGCTCTTGGGCTTAGGTGATTCTCCTGCCTCAGCCTCCAGAGTAGCTGGACTACAGGCGTCCACCACAATGCCCAGCTATTTTTTTGTTGTTGTTGCAGTTTGGCCGGGGCCAAGTTTGAACCCGCCACCCTCAGTATATGGGGACGGCGCCCTACTCACTGAGCCACAGGCACCGCCCCTGGGATCTTGTTCTTGCTTAGGCTGGTCTTAAACTCCTGAACTCAGGCAACTCTCCCACCTCGGCTTCCCAGAGTGTAGTAGGATTACAGGCATGACCCACTGTGCCCAGCCCCCCATAAAGTTTTTTAAAATTTATTTTTTGTGGCTCGACGCCTGTGGCTCAACAGGCTAAGGTGCCAGCCACGTACACCTGAGCTGGCGGGTTTGAATCCAGCCTGGGCCCGCCAAACCAAACAACAATGATGGCTGCAACCAAAAAAAAATGGCCGGGCGTTGTGGCAGGCGCCTGTAGTCCCAGCTACTTGGGAGGCAGAGGCAAGAGACTCGCTTGAGCCCAGGAATTGGAGGTTGCTGTGAGCTGTGATGCCATGGCACTCTAACCAGGGTGACAGCTTGAGGCTCTGTCTCAAAAAAAAAAAAAAAAAAAATGTGCAGGGACAGCACCTGTGGCTCAAAGGAGTAGGGCGCCAGCCGCATATGCCGGAGGTGGCAGGTTCAAACCCAGCCCCAGCCAAAAACCGCAAAAAAAAAAAAAAAAAAAAAAAATGTGCATTGAATGATTCCCATGTGCCACACACTATGCCAAGAAGCAGGGATTTACTAATAATGCAGTAAACAAAACACAGTTGCTGCCTTCACAAGCATAAAGTCTACTAGGAAAGACTGACATACAATTGTAAAAGTAAGTAACTATTAAAATTGTGATCAGTCCTAAGGACCAGGCCAGTACTAAGCAGATCTAACTTAGTCTGAGAAATCAGGATCTCTTCTCTGGGAAATGACATTTAACCTAATGAACAAAGGAAAGAGAAAGTTCCAGACAGTGGAAATAGCATACTTAAAGACCTTGAAGTAAAAAAAGAGCAGAGTCTAAAAAAGGTGCAAACTCAAGCCGGTGTGTTTGGATCACAGTGAGGAAGACAAAGCTGGACTTGAGATGGGGTCAGTCAGGTTGATGGAAACTTGATGGCCTTTGCACAAAATCTGAAATTCATGCTAAAAGTAAAGGACACGAGGGCATGAAGCCAGGCACTGTCACTATCAGATGTGCATTTGAAAATCCCCAAATGGGGCGGCGCCTGTGGGTCAAAGGAGTAGGGCGCCGGACCCATATGCCAGAGGTGGCGGGTTCAAATCCAGCCCCGGCCAAAAACTGCAAAAAAAAAAAAATCCCCAAATAAGAGACCAATAATCTGACCTACCTACATGCATTGCTACCCCCACCCCACTTTATAAATCATATCCACGGGTGATTGGGTTAAGATGGTCACATCCCCAACTGCTAGAATAAGAATGTGACCTAACATCAGATGACTATCAGAGCAGAGCCAGAGAAGACGGTACTAGCTCTTCCTTCCTGACCCTGGATAGCATAAGAAACAGTATAAAGACAAAGAAGAACAGATTGATCAAACTATTAATTTCGAAAGCTTTAGGTATTTTTTTTTTAGTATAGTCAGGGTCTTAAGTAGCTGGGACTACAGGTGCACACCTCTGCACTTAGCTAATTTTAATAGAGATAGGGTTTAACTATGTTGCCCAGACTGGTCTCAAACTATTGGCCTCAAATGATCCTCCTGCCTTGGCCTCCCAAAGTGCTAGACTTACATGTGCAATCCACAGTGCCTAGCCTAGGCATTACTTGTTTGGTTTGTTTGGGGGTGTGTGTGTGTGTGTGTGTGTGTGTGTACATGTTTTTGTATGTTTGGGGGTTTTTTGTGTGCATCTGTGTGTAAAACTTTAGTAAGGGATATATTTAATTAAGTCGTTTTCCTTTATGTCTCTATAGCATTGCTACAATGCTATACTTAACTTACACAATTGCTCGAAACATAACTTTTAAGATAGTGGGTTTTAGGTGGGGTTCAGTGGCTCACACCTATAATCCCAGCACTCTGGAAAGCTGAGGTGGGTGGACTGCTTGAGCTCATGAGTTCCAAATCAGCTAAGGCTGATTTGGAGCTCATGAGTTCCAAATCAGCCTTAGCAAGAAACCCCATCTCTATCAAAAACAGAAAAAATATCCAAGCATTGCGGCAGGCACCTGTAGTGTCAGCTGAGGCCAGAGGATCACTTAAGCCCAAGAGTTTGAGGTTGCTGTGAGCTATGACGCCATGGCACTCTACTGAGGGCAACAAAGTAAGACTTTGTCTCAAAAGAAAAAATAAATAAAAACAAAAAGTTCAGTATGAAAATGTACATGACTCTGTTTCACAGTAACTCAGCCCTTTGGAGAGGGGAAGTGAATGTCTCTGTGAAATGCAGAGCCATTCTTTCCGCTCGTGCCCAGGCTTCTAACACCGTGATCCAGCGACCCACTGCCACCATTCCACTATCATGTCGCTCACTAGTTGCTGTCTCTGCACCTTCATCTACCACAAGATTCACAAAAGGAGCAAACCCCTGCAATACTCTTTGAACATGTCTGCCCCCATTTAATTTCAATGATAACTTCTTTTTAAAAATAAAAGACTCTATCTCAAAAAAAAAAAATAGATATTGAGTTTCACCTTTATGGCCTGAGAGATACAAGCAGTTTTTGCCCCTGAATGGCTGTTGGTCTCTACCCTTTTGGAACTGTCACTGGTAGTCAATGGCTTTCTCACCCACCAGTGTTAAGATTTTTCTGTAGTTCTTTGCATATGGTACGGGGAAGAGTTGGATTAAATAGTCATAATCCTTACTATTATTATTAATGTATCATTGTATATTATATAGGTATATATGTACACACATATATATGTATAATATAGATGTATAAACTATTAATATGAAGATAAACCATTTTTACTCAGTATACGGGGCAATTGTTGAATTATTGTTAAAAATGCCTCCCCAAAGAGTAACAATCACAGAGCAATATTTAAGGAATTGGACATTTCTCCATCAGCCAGGAAGGCTATTGGTGTTGAGGACAGTAACCACCGTGGCTTTGATGAAAGCTCAGTGCCCCCTGGCCAGGCACCTGAGATTTCACATTGTTGGAGCACTGCTTGTATCCCTGGGGATTACAGCTCTCCACACATTTGCTGTGGCTGAACCAAGAAAAAAGAAGGCATATACCAGGGGTGTATATAATTTTCTTTTTTCTCTGCCACCCATTGGAAGAATGAGAGTTGTCTTCGGGCACACATTAAGTACACAAACTGTAATGAAAGCTGATTAACAACAATAATAAAAAGATCTCTGCATACTTTTTGTAATATCCAACACTACAGATAAGAAAAAAAAAAAAACCTCACACGGGGCAGCGCCTATGGCTTAACGGAGTAGGGTGCCTGTCCCATATGCTGGAGATGGCAGGTTCACACCCAGCCCCAGCCAAAAACTGCAAAAAAAAAAAAAAAAAAAAAAACCTCACAAAATCAGCATGCAGCCCACTGGCAGCAGGTTGGGTGGCAGATTTCTACAGAAATTATGATGCCATGAAGGAGCTTGAGGAGATGAAGAAGGGTGGTATCTTTCAGAGTGCAACGTGATTTGGGAATGTAAAGAATTTCTTTGGATTGAGTTCCATGTAAGTTTGTCACTGACCTGTGTTCCTGAACTATGAAACATGAGTAAGTAGGGTAAGGAATAGTTTCTCTTCATAAATAAACAATTAATGAATTAATAAAAAAAAACTGGGCTGACACAACACTTGTTATCCCCATCTGTGCAATGAAACTAATTATAGGATTCATTCATAGAGTTGTTGGGAGGATTAAATGAGGGGGCATATGTAAAGAAGGATAAGTACTCAATGTTAGTTGTTATTAATGACAATGTTATTTTAACCAGGCTAGTTAGAATTCTAGGTAAGGGGTAATAGATGTGAGTTTTCATCTTGCATTGTAATCTGCCACCTATAAATTACCTTTCTTCAATTCCAGAGAATGAAGACAATACTCCTTTTCAGCTGCCTCCTTCACAGAAAAAATTCACAGGAATGGATCACGTCCTGAGCACCTACAAAGCCTTGGAGAAATACAGGAAGATTCTGCAACCATTTCTCTCTTCCAGTCTTTCTCCTTGCCATTCTGAGAAAGCCATTCTGTGGGGCAGTGGAAAGGGCACGCAAGTGGTCACTCATTCTTTCAGACCTACACGGTTGTCGGGCAATTTAAGAACTCGCTGTTGAACTGGAAAGAACGATTAGAGTTGCTTGTTTTCCAGATTCAAATGAACAGCTCACAAGATTCAAATGAACAGCTCACATTATCCGTGGGAGCTTATGGGAGGGGTTCATTGAGATGGCAATGTATGCGTCATCTAAGGAATGGACAGGTAATTTTGCTGAGGATTAGCATCGCCATTAGCCTCTGAGAGCTTTCTTCAGAAGGAGGTGCTTCCTCAAAATGTACTTGCGAGGCTGTTGTGGCTGCTGCTCACCTTAGACTTGACCCCGCTCCCCTCCTCCCCCCCGCCTTGCCCCAAAGATCCTATTCTGCCTGTGCTTCTGTTAGGTCCCATAACTTCATTTCCATGGCAACCCTCATGCCAACCTCAAGGACCTGCTGATCAAGGGCAGGTCACGGGAGCAGGTGATCATTCTTGTTAGTGTCTCAGATCATTCATGATGGGAGCATGACTGTTGACTAAATCATCCGGTCCCATCTATACCCTGTGACATGAGCATGTGCTTCTATTCTGTCCTGCCCGATTTGAAATGCTTTAGGAATGATGTAACTTGGCAATGGAATCCTAAAGCAGAAGTCTTTTACATGATAATCTCAGATCAACAAAGAGTAATTCCAATCAGTCCACAAATGTAATGTTTCTCACATGTTGATTCCATAATATTCACTAACAGAGGTGTTTTTCAGGTTACTGACATGAGTTCACAAACTTTAGGTAGCTCAGGACCCAACCATCTTATCTGTGTCAGATGCTGTTTTGATAAATGCCATTGCAAAAAGGTCACACGTTACTTCCTGTTCTCATTGCAAGGATGATCAAAAACAACATTTTGGGCGGCGCCTGTGGCTCAGTGAGTAGGGCGCCTGCCCCATATATGAAGGATGGCAGGTTCAAACCCAGCCCCAGCCAAACTGCATCAAAAAATAGCCGGGCGTTGTGGCGGCTTCCCATGGTCCCAGCTACTTGGGAGGCTGAGGCAAGAGAATCGCCTAAGCCCAGGAGTTGGAGTTTGCTGTGAGCTGTGTGCCGCCACGGCACTCTACCAAGGGCGATAAAGTAAGACTCTGTCTCTACAAAACAAACAAATAAAAAACCCCCCAACATTTTGATCATTGTTAAGCAGAGTAGTCTAAATAAGATTTAATCCAGTTACATTAATTCCATTAGGGAACAGTTCAATCTTTTTAAAGCTCCCTTATCTTTCTATGGCTCGGCACCTGTGGCTCAACGGGCTAAGGTGCCAGTCATGTACACCTGAGCTGGCGGGTTCGAATCCAGCCCAGGCCCAACAAACAACAATGACGGCTGCATTCAAAAAATGGCCGGGCATTGTGGCAGGAACCTGTAGTCCCAGCTACTTGGGAGGCAGAGGCAGGAGACTCGCTGGAGCCCAGGAATTGGAGATTGCTGTGAGCTGTGATGCCA
>CAUYRH010110113.1:0-12877 GCA_963574655.1 Perodicticus potto
AAGCCTGGTCAATGCTACCCTGTTCTTCAGGCAAAGGCTGGTCAACTTGTTTTTCTGACAAAGGCTGTTTGACTTTTCTTTGTTGCTTCTTGAGTCTTTCCTCTTCAGCTAAATAAAGATGTTTCAGATGATCTGGGTATTGATCTTTGAATTGGGATTCCTGTGATGTATCAGTCTTCTTTTGTCTCTATAACAATTTCTTGTAATTTTGCTGAATCTTCAGTTTTCTTTGAAAAGCAAAGCCTTGTCCCTCACGAATGCTCCCCACAAAGGCCTGCGAATAGTTGGGTCGCCATATCTTCTGTTTCACATTCTTATTCCTGAATCCTACTGAAAAATCCTCTTCACCAAGTGTCCCCAAAGCCCCTTTCTGCTGCCACTGTGCGGGTCTCACAGGCGCCATTTCCACAAACCAATTCAGTCCTTGGAAAATACAACAGATGCTGCTAAAATACGTCATCAAACTAAAGCAATGGATCGCCTAACTACAGGCCAGCTCGGACCTCTACTTATCCGGCCTGTGCTACTTTTGGTTGCGCCATTGACTCACGGCCATGTTTGTGCCACCTACAGCCCGGGAGGGTGAGCGTCATGGCGGCTTCTGGGCTTCTCCCGGTGACCCAGGACCTGCCCATGCTGCGTGCCAAGTTCCAGGGACTCTTGGGGTTCCTGAGGGACACCCTGTCCATTTCCAATGCACATACTGTGGACTTCTACACAGAGTGGGTGTGGAAGGAGCTGGTTGACTTGCTGCCTGAGACGGTGTTGACGGTGCTGAGGAGGTAGGCGGTGGAGATGGAGGCCCAGCCCTCCGAGTCGCACCCCCCACAATCTGAAATATTTTCATCAAACTGTTTAACATAGCCTTCATGGCATTTTCTTTCTTTCTTTCTTTTTTTTTTTTTGAGACAGATCCTCAAGTGGTCACCCTGGATAGAGTGCTGTGGCATCACAGCTCACAGCAACCTCCAATTCCTGGGCTCTAGGGAGTCTCCTGCCTCCACCTCCCAAGTAGCTGGGACTACAGGTGCCTGCCACAACGCCTGGCCATTTTTTGGTTGCAGCCATCATTATTGTTTGGCGGGCCCAGGCTGGATTCGAACCCAGCTTAGGTGTACGTGGCTAGTGCCTTAGCCCGTTGAGCCACAGGCGCCGAGCCACCTTGGCAAGTCTCTTAACCTGTTTGTTTCATCTGCTGAGCTCATTCTGCTTATCCAAAGGCTACTTCTCTTTAACTGCTTACTAATAAAGTATTGTCTCTGGGAACAACAGACTCTTTTCTCCTTTGGGAAGACTCAGCTCGAGGAGACCTTGTGTTAACTTCCCCATGACCAGGAGTAAAGAGTTCAGTCTTTGAAGGACTTTATTTCCTACAAGGGCAAGGTGAGGACTAGTACTTTCTATTCAACTCTTTCTGGAGATTTTCAAAGATCAGATAAAATTTACTTGTGAGCTGGGCCTGTTGGCGAGCACCTGTAGTCCCATCTAGTCAGGAAGCTAGGCAGGAGGATCTCTTGAGCCCAGGAGTTCAAGGCAGCAGTGTACTTACTGTGTTCCTGCCCTTGAATAGCTACTGCATTCCAGCCTGGGCTGCCCCATCTCTAAAAAAACAAAATTATCTGAGATATCTTCCCTTACACACATAATAAAAAACATCCCATGAAAAGAAGGTAGGTAGGGCAGTTTCGTCAAAATAAAGGAAAGTTTGGGACAGGCCAGTGAACAGAACTAGATGAATTATCTAGCAAGCTTGAGCCTGGGAAATGTCAGGTGTATGCTTGTGCTGGCCCTCCTGACGAAATAAAAAATAAGAGGCTTATTATATCTAGGGTTGAGAAGGACAAAGTGTTTATTAAGTAAACCCATTTATGTGATGTTATAAGAAAAATACCGTAAGTTGGCTTGGCACCTATGGCTCAAGCAGCTAATCCGCCAGCTACATACACCTGAGCTGGCGAGTTCAAATTCAGCCCAGGCCCGCCAAACAACAATGACAGCTGCAACCAAAAAACAGCTGGGTGGCTCGGCGCCTGTGGCTCAAGCGGCTAAGGCGCCAGCCATGTACACCTGAGCTGGCGGGTTCAAATCCAGCCCGGGCCTGCCAAACAATGACGGCTGCAACCAAAAAGTGGCCTGGCATTGTGGCGGGCACCTGTAGTCCCAGCTACTTGGGAAGCGGAGGCAAGAGATTCGCTTGAGCTCAGGAATTGGAGGTTGCTGTGAGCTGTGATGCCACAGCATTCTATCCAGGGTGACAGCTTGAGGCTCTGTCTCAAAAAAAAAAAAAAACCAGCTGGGCGTTGTGGCAGGCAATTGTAGTCCCAGCTACCTGGAAGGTGGAGGCAGGAGAATCGCTTGATCCCAGGAGTTGTAGGTTGCTGTGGGCTGTGATGCCACAGCACTCTACCCAGGGTGACAGCTTGAGGGTAAAAAGGGTAAAAAAAAAAAAAAACCTTAAGTATACTGAAAATAGTGAAAAATCCAAAATACATAAAATTCAGAACGTGAAGATAAATTCAGAAATGAAGAGTTAAAGAAAAAAGTTGGAAGTAGGAATCAATGACAATGAAGCCACAGCAAACTTGTAGCCAAATGACATTCAACAAGCAGTCTTTTTGAATCACCTCACTAAAGATTATTGGGGAGAATTTGGAGGATCACAAAAGAGAAAACTGAAACCAGACATATGCTTACGAATATATCCATTTCGCAGAGCACTTCTTCTAAGCCAAGCATTTGACATCTCTCGTACTTAATCTTCATAGTTGCCCTGTGGAGTAGATAGATTTCCTCTTTAAACAGGATCACCCAAGCTGGTGAGTTCAGCGCTGGGATTTTATTCTAAAACCTGGACTGAGTAGATGCATCACCTGGTACAAACTACATTATAAGAACATTTCTGGCCAAGCATGGTAGCTCCTACCTATAATCCTCACACTTTGGGAGGCTAAAGCCTGAGGATTATTTGAGGCCAGGAGTTGAAGACCAGCCTGAATAACATAACAAGACCCTGTTTCTAAAAAAAATAGAAAAATTAGCCAAGCATGGTGGCCTATACCTGTAGTCTGTGCTGTCTGGAAGGCTGAGACAGGCAGATTAATTGACCCTAGGAGTTTTGAGGTTGCTATGATAAGACCACTGCACTCTAGCCTGAGCAACAACCCAATCTCAAAAAAAATAAAGACAAAACAAAAACCAAAGAAGTATTTCAAAATACAAAGTGGAGAAAATAAAGACAGAACATCTCTAGATACATTATGGGTGGGCCAAATCCAATCTGAAAATGACTTCTGGAACCTTTGCCATGTTAGTGACCTTCATATGATAAACCTTGGCTTATAATAAGGTTCTTTTTTTTTTTTTTCCATTTAGCAGGCCCAGGCTGGGTTTAAACCCGGCAACCCTGGTGCACAGGGTCAGTGCTCTAACCATTGAGCAATAGGCACCCAGCCAGATTATAATAAGGGTCAAGAGTGTTGGGAACAAGTACTGAGGACTTCTCAAGTACCCTCTGATTCATAGATATTTATCACTAGTCCACATCTTTTTTTTTTTTTAAGAGACAGAGTCTCACTTTGTCACCCTTGGTAGAGTGCTGTGGCGTCACAGCTCACAGCAGCCTCCAGCTCTTGGGCTTAGGTGATTCTCTTCCCTCAGCCTCCCAAATAGCTGGGACCACAGGTGCCCGCCACAATGCCCCGCTATTTTTTTGTTGTTGCAGTTTGGCCGGGGCTGGGTTTGAACCCGCCACCCTCAGTATATGGGGCCCGGCGCCCTACTCAATAAGCCACAGGCGCTGCCCACCAGGTCACATCTTTATGCTAACTACCAAGTCTCAATATTTCACACTCTGGTTTACGTATCTCTTAGATATTACCACTATTTCATATATCTCTTCATCCACTTTAGAGTTGTTAAAGTTAACATTTTGTGAAGAGAACTGTAAACATTTAATTTATACATAGTTTGAAAGATAAAAACTGGTTCCTTGACTAGAAAGAATCTTAGATGGGCACAGTGGTGTATGCCAGTAGCCCCAGCTATTTATTCCAGAGGCTGAGGCGGGAGGATCACTTGAGCTCAGAAGTTATGGGTTGTAATACTGTACTGTACCAATTAGGTGTTCATACTAAGTTTGGCATCAATATATTGACCTCCTGGAAGCAGGGGGACTACTAGGTTGCCCAAGGAGGGGCGAACCAACCTGAAGTAGAGTAGATCAGAACTCCCATGCTGGGATCTGGCCTATGAATAGCCACTGTACTCCAGCCTGGGCAGCATAGATAGCAAAGCCCATCCCTAAGGAAAAATAATAGAACCTTAAACTCTTGGGGTTAGGAAAGATATTAGAGGTCTAGGTAAATCTCTTTAAATAGAGGAGTTACTCCTGCAGCATCCCTGACAAGCAATCTCTCTTTGAATCCCTCCAGTGGCAGGGTCTTACTTTCCCTGAGATAGTTTTTTTTTCTTTTTTTTAATGCTATTAGACAGCTATTAGTTCTTTCTAAAACTGAACTAAAATAGCTGAGCGTTGTGGGCGCCTATAGTCCTAGCTACTCGGGAAGCTGAGGCAAGAGAATCACTTGAGCCCAGGAGTTTGAGGTTGCTGTGACCTATAACGCCACCGCACTCTACCAAGGGTGACAAAGTGAGACTCTGTCTCAAAAATACATAAATAAATAAAACTGAACTAAACGCCAAGCTATTTGTAAATCTCACCCCTTAGTTCTTTGGCTTCACAAAGAACAGATTACCCCCTCATCTGCATGTCCTCTGATAACCTGCATTCAGTAGTAAGAAGTAGCTCCCAGTCCATTTCTATAGTAAACTCTTGACTATGCTTGAATCTGTCAAGATTATTTTGAACTCAATTCCTGCTGACTAGTTTCAGCTGTCTCTCAACTCTTAGTATTTGTAAAGATAAGCAAGCCTATTGTTTATTGTCTTCATCCTGAGTCTGGATAAGCCAGGAAGATAAGGACAAGGCCACACCAGAGCTCACAGGCTGCTGCTAAAGAATGCCTTAGCCCCCACCGCCACCCCACCGACCCATCCACATCCTGGGAACCGTGTTTGTTAGATGGCATACATTTGGTTGTACAGGGAGCCCCTGATTTATGGTGGTTTGACTTAATGATGTTTTCATCTTAGAATGGGTTTGTTGGGAAGTAGCCCATCATAAGAGCATGAGAATCTTCCCACTGCTGTGAACTATCTCTGCAGTAGGAAGTCCGTGGACATGGGGGCAGGAAAGCTGGGCAGAAAAACGGGGAGGTGAATTTGCACAGTATACTAAACATATGTACATACATTTAGTTGAAAAGCAGAACTACAGTTACATTTGTATTTATGCCCTGTTGTTTCTGTGAGCATCTATCAATTGAAGGAGAAAGGAATACAGTGAACTGGAACTTGTCAGGTGACAGCTGGTTATGGTAGAAAATATGGATATTTGACTTGTGAACAGCCAAGGTGATTTCCTTTGTACAGTGAAAAATACACACTTTCGGAATGTCTTTACTTTTTGGCTATTATGAATAATGCTGCTATAAACCTTCATGTACCAGATTTTGTGTGGAAAAAAGTTTTTATTTCTCATTTGGTGTGTACTGGGAATGGAGTTGCTGGAGTTGCTTATGTGGTAACTATGTTTAACTATTTGAGGAAGTGCCCAACTGTTTGTTTTCCAAGGCAGTTGTCCCATTTTACATTCCTACCCGCGGTATTTGAGGGTTCCAGTGTCTCCACATCATTGCCAGCATTCACTGACCTTTTTTTTTTTGACCGGGGCCAGGTTTGAACCTGCCACCTCCAGTATATGGGGCCAGCGCCCTACTCCTTGAGCCACAGGCGCTGCCTCACTGTCCTTTTGATCGTAGGTCCCTAATCTTTTTATTACACATCTCCTCCTCTTACCACCTCCATCTTTTTTTTTTTTTTTTTAAGAGACCGAGTCTCACTTTGTCGCCCTTGGCAGAGTGCTGTGAAGTCATAGTGCACAGCAACCTGCAGCTCTTGGGCTTAGCCGATTCTTTTGCCGCAGCCTCCCAAGTAGCTGGGACTAAAAGCACCCTTTTTTTTTTTTTTTTTTTGCAGTTTGGCCAGGACTGAGTTTGAACCCACCACTCTTGGTATATGGGGCTGGCACCCTACTCCCTGAGCCACAGGTGCTGCCCACCACCTCCATCTTGACATTGAGTTCCAAACTATCATGCCATTGTAGTACCCTCTGGTGTCTTTTGTGGCTGTATGGTTTGGATTGCTATCAGTCGACTTAAATTTCTTTTTTCTTTTTTTTTTGGCGAACTTTATTGTCCTGGGTAAAGGACCATGGCATCATAGATCACAGCAACCTCAAACTCTTGGGCTCAAGCAATCCTCTTTCCTCAGTTTTTCATTTTTAGTACAGATGGGTGGGAGGAGTCTCACTCTTGCTCAGGCTCATCTTGGACTCGTGAACTCAACTGATCCACTGGCCTCAGCCTCCCAAAGTGCTAGGATTACAGGCGTGAGCCACTGTGCCCAGCTGACTCAAATTTCTTACTATCAAGGGAGTTAGTTGATTTGGGCCTCTTGAGTACTTTCTAAGTGACATCACAAGTAAAGTTTAAGAACCTGGGTTTTAAAGCCAACCCTAGATTCAAATCTTTATTGCCCTACTTAATATAGTATGTCCTTAAGGAAGTCATGTGAGAAGTCTCTAAGCTTAAGTTTTCTGATCTATAAAATGCAGATAATACTTGCTAGTCACAGTTATGGAAATGAATTTGCACAGTCAGCACTGAATACAGGATTTTTGCTGCTGCTTTTGTATAATCTGTTCTAGTGTTATGTGTGAGCCATGTTTAACATCTAGTAAGACTTCTCAAAGTCCTGCCAGGCCAGAAAGACTACAGTTTGTGGGCCCAGAGGTTGGGTGGTGGCCTATGGGACGTATCCAGAGAAGTAGCATGTGTCTGCTTTCATCAGTAAACAGGCTGGTGACCATCACCATCGTGTTTCCCTCCTTACCACCCAACACCAACCCTTAGCTTAGACAAGTTATTTATTGCCAGATAACAACATTTCCCTTAAATCTTAAGAGACCTACACTTTGGAACACTACTTCGTAAAAGTCTCCAGTCCCCCTGGTGAAGAGAGAGAAGGATGGAATTATCAAACACCAAAAATGCCACAAATAGTGGGCTAAAATAGAAGAATCACACAAAGACAATATGTTAACATAACCTTATGACATTTGGTAAACTTAAAAGTTGGTGGAAAATCAATCCTAGAGATGGCACCTGTTTCTGTGCACATGCCCTGAGCTGAAATGAGAGAAACAAAAATGTAGTCGCAGAGACTGTCAGCCCTTGTTCCTCATAAAAGGTGGGACTGCTTTCTGCTCAGTGCAGTCAGGCGCTTCAGTACAGGAGGAGTCTCAGCGTAGGAGGAAGCAGGACAGAGACTCCTATCAACGGCAAAGGAGAACTAAATAGAATGCAGTAACCTAGCTAAAGGGGTCAGACTATGCCTTTTTTGTTGTTATAAAATCCTTTTTTCTTAGAGAAGAAATAGAATTTAGGATGTAAGTATTATTTATTATATATTTCTTAAAAGAGAGAACACTGCAACATAAAAATTACCTTCCACAGAGAAATCCTTTGGTATTCTTAAAGGTTTCTACACTACAAATCGGATTAAAAACAGGAGGGAAGAGCTAGTGTGAAATGTCTGAGTCTGTTCTAGCAATTTTATCCCTTTCAGTGTGGGCTGCCCGAGTGGGGTGTGTTACCTGTTGGAATGGCCCTGCCCAGCTGTCGTTTGTGGGATAGAGAGGCTTCCAGTCTAGTCACCAGAAGCTAGAGACGTGTTTATTCTTTCCTCCTTTTCTTTTACCCTCTGTTTCTGGTGTTTTCTAATGGGTGGTCTTCATCCATTCTCCTGCCTACCTAGCTCTTTGGTTTCTGGGACATCACACACAACTTAGTACAGTCTGTCCTACCAGATAATTCATTCCTAAAATAGTGTGTTCATCTTGTAACTTCCTTCTTCAGTAAAGTGCTTTGGGCTCATTGACTGACTATTCCAGAATCTCAGTTCTTCTGATCTTCAAGATTTTCCTTGTTTCTCTAATACGGATCCACTATTCTAGTTACTCTTTACATTTCTAATTCTATTTCTACCTCCAGCCCTGTACCTATTATTCTTTTTCCACCTAGAATCTCTGATCTCATCTGTAAACCTTTTCTAATCCTGCTGGTCCTTAGATGGCCCTGCCCAAGTTCCATTTTTATGCAGAGTAAAGCTTTCCATATAGGATTGTAAGTGCTAGAGCTGCAAGATGACTAAAAATAACCCTTCCTCTAGAGGAACCATAACTCCTCCTCCTCCATTCTCCCTGATTTTTACTCGGCTACAGCCACACTGACCCACTTTCTGTCCCTCAGACATGCCAAAGTATAGTACCCTTGTTTCTTGTTGAGAAGGTTGTATTTGTTCTTCCTTCTGTTTAAGATACTCCTCTTTCCTCATTTTCACAAGGCTCTGTGTCACCCAAGTTTCAACACTCATTGTTAAATAGAGTTGAATAGGGAAGGAGGCTCCCTGACCATTCCAGCATCACCAACCTTCAAACACTCTTCCTATGCTGCTAGTCATCTTTATTTTACTTACCCAAACCTAAATCATCTTGGTTTTTCTCCTCCTGCACCCCACTCTTATAGAATAGACTTGCGAGGGCAGGTTCTCTGTCTTGCTTACCATGGTATTTCCAGTACTTTGAACATGGCAGGCATGCAGCAGGCTCTCAGTGGATCTGTGCTGATGGAAATGTCCCAGGACACTGTGCTTAACCATTAGGGTGATGGGCCCTCTGGCTCTGGATTCTAGGGCTCTGAATCACAAACATCCGGGTGAGTGAGCTGTCCAGTGGCAGAATAAGCTCCTAGTGACTGCTACAAGGTCAGTTTCTGTTTATTTGCTCTTTATCTTCTGAGGAAGTTTGTTTACTTACACTCTAGTTTTTGGTCTCCCATGTGCTGCTCAGAGCAGCATGACTGCCTCAGTGTTACAGGTGTGCTGAAAGCTAACCAGGGCTGCTGGCATCACTGCAAATACCGTATGTTGAGAAGATTGTGGAAAAGCCATGTTGCTATATGATCTGACCTTGTGACAAGCTGTCCTTTCCAGAAACTAAAAGCAGAACCCACTGGCATGCCCTGTTGTCTTGGGTCACTCAGTTTCTTTGCACTTTTATTTTCTTCCTTTGCAGAATGGGTTTTAGGAATTGTATAAAAATTATGCCAGGAAAGATACTCATAAAATAGATAAAATTTCTCCTTTTCCCCATTCTTTTAGATGTGAACGATTAGAAGAGCAACTAAATGACCTAACAGAGCTCCACCAGAATGAAATCTTGAACTTGAAGCAAGAATTAGCCAGCATGGAAGAGAAAATCGCCTATCAGTCCTATGAACGGGCCCGGGACATCCAGGTGAGCATGCAGGACGCTATGTAAGAGCAAAACATAGTAAGATTAAGAAAAGAAAAAAAGAAAGGAAAGGAGGAATAAAAAAAAAAAGACGGGAGGGTAGAATACCAAGAAAAGCTCGGCACCCGTAGCTCAGTAAATAGGGCGCTGGCCACATACACCGAGGTTGGCTGGTTCAACCCCAGCCAGAGCCTGCTAAATAACAGTGACAACTGCATCAAAAAATAACCAGGCATTGTGGCGGGTGCCTGTAGTCCCAGCTACTTGGGAGGCTGAGGTGAGAGAATCACTTAAGCCCAAGAGTTTGAGGTTGCTGTGAGCTGTGATACGACGGCACTCTACCCAGGGCAACATAGTGAGACTCCGTCTCAAAAAAAAGAAAAAAAAAAAAAGGAAAAGCTTCTACCCACTATAGTATCCCTACTCTTTAAACGATTAAGGTGTGTTTCTCAGAAGTCTGTGCCATTTTGGGTGCTACACCTGCTTGTTTCTCAGGAAGTGTTTCTTAGTAACGTTGGTCTTAGTAGCAGCAATCTCAGCATATGGAAAGCTACCTGCATCCAGTATGCTGGTTACTGTTTCAAGAACACATCTGACAAGTGTTAGGGCCATCTTGCCTGACTTCTCCTGTGGAAAAGGGGGCTTTGTCCCAGCTTCCTGATCCAAAACTCTTACAGACACATTGCCTAGCAGTCTCTGAGACTAATTCATGAGGCGCCAAAGTTTGAGGCTAATAGCCCATCTATTTTATTCCATGGGGAAATAGAGTATATCTTTTTTCTTTTCTTCCTTCTATAGGGAGGTATTTCTTTTTTTTTTTTTTCTGTGAGACAGAGCCTCAAGCTGTCACCCTGGATAGAGTGCCATGGCATCACAGCTCACAGCAAACCCCAATTCCTGGGCTCAAGCGAGTCTCCTGCCTCTACCTCCCAAGTAGCTGGGACTACAGGCTCCCGCCACAACGCCCGGCCATTTTTTGGTTGTAGCCATCATGGTTGTTTGGCGGGCCCGGGCTGGATTTGAACCCGCCAGCTCAGGTGTACGTGGCTGGCGCCTTAGCCCATTGAGCCACAGGCGCCGAGCCATAGGGAGGTATTTCTAAGGTAAGAATAGTTCTTGGCAGTTTCACAGGAAAGCTTCTTGAAAGAAGCTAATTTCAGAGAAGGGAAGTGGCCCAGGAAATTTGTATTTCTGCAGCCTAAAAGAATCAGGGAATGTCTAGATCATTTGCCCATCCAGGTCCTGGAACTCTGGAGATGTCTTAGTTTTTATTCTCCCTAAGATCGCTATGGACTCTAGATAGCATCCACTCTGTCATTCTCTAGCTGATTTCAGTGTGAAGCTACACAAATCTTTACTCAAATCTCAGGAAACCAGGAGCCATTGAAACCAAGACCAGAAAAACTGCTCCAACCACTGCTGAACTCTGAAAGATAGTTAACCATAGCTGGGGAAATAGGTTTTACCCCTAAATGTTAGGGTGAAATTCATATAAGCTTATCAGATAAGGCATGACCTTGAAGGGAACAGGTCTTTTTTACTGTTTGGTCTCATATGTGGTGGGCACAGAGCCTTGTTTACAACCTAATTGGGGGTTGGGAGTAGAGAAGCCAAGGTCTGAGATCCCTTCCCACTGAGGTCAGGGGTTGACCTGACTTAGAAAACATGGGGTAGTGTGTGTAAGGAAGCATGTTCAAAGGTTGTTCAGTGCACTGTTTTTCTAGAGGGAAAGTTGGGAACAACCTAAAAATCCCCAGAGAGAAGTGACCGAGTAAACTATGTGCTATAGCATAGCCATACTATAACAATTCAGCAATTAAAAGGAACGAGGTGAGTCTGTCTGTATTGACATGGAGTAAAAAGTATGAGGTGTACATCAGTATGTGTGATACTATTCATGTGAAGATGGGAAATAAACATGATAATTCCATTTATTTCCCTTGGCCCATACATTTGGCCTTGTGACAAGCTATCCTTTCCAGAAACTAAAATCAGAACCCACTGGCATGCCCTGTTGGCACATACATGGGTACACTTACACACAATTTACAGGCTTACCACAGGAGGAGAGGCTGGTATTGAGAAGAGTGTGTCTTCTTTGAAATTTTTTATGTTGAACAAATATGTGTCCTGTGCTACTTAGAATTAATAATTTTTTTTTAAGACTGAAAGGGTATACTGAATTTATTACAGTCACCAATATTATTATAGAATGTAGAAGAGCAAAATTCTCCAATGGCATATAGTACAGAAGTATTTCTTTTTTGGGTTTTTTTTTTGTTTTTTTTTTTTTTGAGACAGAGTCTCACTTTGTCACCCTTGGTAGAGTGCTGCAGCATCACAGCTCACAGCAACCTCAAACACCTGGGCCCAAGCAAGTGTCTTGCCTCAGCCTCCCAAATAGCTGGGACTACAGGCACCTGCCTCATGCCTGGCTATTTTTTCAGAGACAAAGTTTCACGCTGGCTCTGGCTCAGACTAGTCTCGAACCTGTATTAGATTAGTAATTTTTAAGTGAAAAAGAGAGAAGTTATTTATTCATGGACTTGTCATCAAAGTCTTCTTTACAACCTAATTGGTTGTGGCCACTGCTTCCTTTGAGCCACTCCACAGGATTGGAATGAAGGGCAATTTGGAGGAGTAATGAGAATAGTGAGTTAATGCATGGAGCCTTTTACATTTAATACTACGCCATATTTAAAGTCACTGGCATAGCTGAGGATGCACCTGGCGTGGCCAGAAGCCTGGCAGCCAGGCAGAGCGCTTGTATGCAGAAGGCTAACCTCTTCCTGCTCTCCTACAGGAGGCCCTGGAGGCGTGCCAGACCCGCATCTCCAAGATGGAGTTGCAGCAGCAGCAGCAGCAGGTGGTACAGCTGGAGGGGCTAGAGAATGCCACTGCCCGCAACCTCCTGGGAAAACTCATCAACATTCTCCTGGCTGTCATGGCAGTCCTCTTGGTCTTTGTCTCCACAGTGGCCAACTGCGTGGTCCCCCTCATGAAGACTCGCAACAGGACGTTCAGCACTTTATTCCTTGTGGTATTTATTGCCTTTCTCTGGAAGCACTGGGACGCCCTCTTTAGCTATGTGGAGCGGTTCTTTTCATCCCCCAGATGATGCTGGCACAAGAAGGCAGAGCTTCCTCCCTTCTGGCGAGTGCATGCAGCAGAAAGTTAGACAACAACGTACCTACTCTGAAATTTTCTACAACAGCAAAAGAGTTGAGTGAATCTGTTTACATTTAGAATAATGTTTTTTTCTTTAAGAGACGCAATTGCAATAGTATTTTTTAGATTTTATCCAAGAAGTTTTTTGGGCGAAAATCTTGGATCATTTTTATGTAGCATGATTTTCCTTGGGATGCAGAACTTACACAGTCCTTTAACATGAACCAACAATCTGGA
>CAUYRH010110114.1:0-10025 GCA_963574655.1 Perodicticus potto
TGGCCTGAGTTTTTGTATCCAGTCAGCCAACCTATGCCTCTTTAGAGGACAATTTAAACCATTCACATTAATTGAAAACAATGATAAATCTTTAGAAAGTCCAGTGGACATTTTTAATCCTTTCATCACTGTGGAAGATGAAATTTAATAAATAGTTTCTTGGTGAGTTTACTTTTGTTGTGGAGGTTTGCGCTGGTCATTGTGGAGGATAGGTCTGAGAATATCCTGGAGAGCTGGTTTAGTTATAGCACCTTTCTTCAACGTGTGGATGTCGTTGAAGTATTTAATTTCTCCATCATAAATGAAACTCACTTTAGCTGGATACAGGATCCTAGGTTGAAAGTCATTTTGTTTTAGGAGATTAAAAGTCGATGACCATTCTCTTCTAGCTTGAAAGGTTTGATCAGAGAGATCTGCAGTTATTCTAATATTCTTCTCCTTGTAGGTAATGAATTTCTTACATCTGGCTGCTTTCAGAATTTTCTCCTTCATATTAACTTTAGTGAACTTAATTATGATGTGCCTGGTGGGTGTCTTATTTGGGTTGGGTCGTGCTGGGGTTCTGAAACTGTCTGCTATCTGAATTTCAGAATCTCTTGGCATGTCTGGAAAGTTCTCTTTCATAATCTCATAAAGAAGAGACTCTGTGCCTTGTGATGCCACTTCATTGTTTTTAGGTATCCCTATAAGGCGAACATTGGTTTTCTTTGAGTTATCCCAGAGCTGTATGAGAGAATGATTTGTTTTGCCTTCCATTTCTCTACCTCTTTGAGCATTTGGGAGCGTTCAAAGTCTCTGTCTTCGGAGGAGCACGGGTTTTGGGAGTTGAATGGCTGTTACTTCAAATCTTGATTCTCTCATTTACTAGTTTGTCATCTTGGGCAGTTGGTTCATCTCTCTGTATGTCAGTTTTCTTCCCTTTTAACCTCTGTCCTGGGCATGAAGGACAATGTATACACAGGGTCTACCATGGTGGTTGGCACACACATACTCAGTGAACAGGAGGTATTATTACATAAAATCTGGAAATACGAAGATGGAGGGGGTAGAGGTGAGGGTTATCTCAATCTTGTTTGTAAAGAGTTGAGATGACCATGTTTGTGTTCAACATGGATTTGAACTGTGCTGGTAACTTACATGTGGATTTCCTTCCTCCTCTGCCTCCCCTGAGACAGTGAGGCCAATATCTCTTATGCCTCCTCCCCTCCCCCTCCTCAGCCTCTTCAATGAAAGTGCATGAGGGTGATGACCTCCATGGTGATTGCGTCCACTCAATGGACAGTAGATATATTTTCTCTTCCTTATGACTTTTAAAATAATGTTTCATTTCCTCTAGCTTACTTTATTGAAGAATACAGTATATAACACATAGAACTTAAAAAATATGTGTTAATTGACAGTATATGTTATCAGTAAGGCGTCTAGCCAACAGTAGGCTCTTAATAAAGTTCTGGGGGAATCAAAGCTTACACACAGACTTTCAGCTTTGTGGGAAATTGACACCCCTAATCCCTGCATTGTTTAAGGGCCAAAGTGTATATCTCTACACACACGTAGGCACACCCATATGCATATACATACACACTGTTTTTGTCACAGAGCAAGTCACAGCATTTTCTTATATTCTGAGAAACACTTCACAAATGTCATCTTTAATTGCTGTGTAACAGGCATCCTGTGGCTATATAGACTTTGCTTAACCAATCCCCTATTGTGGGCCCTTTGACTTCTTTCCAGTTTCTTTTCACAGTTATAAATCCCATGCCTACTTTTAACTGCTCACAGGCTGCCAACCCTTTAGAGTGCCAATGTGTGGATGGAATGCAGGATAATTTACAATCCAAGCCCCAGATCAACATTCAAATTATGATTTTCACAAGAAAGTCGGGGAGCAAATGACTAAAACTTCCCCCCAATTATCCATTATGGTGGTTGACCCAGAGATGAAACTGTCTAGGTGCTAGAACAAGGAACCAAGTCAACGATGCCAATAGAAATCAGAAGTATCACCAGGATAATTAATGCAAACTTTTAAATGCAAGTAATACTGAGCCAAAAGAGCTGAGACTGGTAGCTGTCAGACTTTTAAAACTTTTTTATTATTTATTTGTGAATTATTTTTATAGATCAAGTGTCACTCTGTTACCCACGCTGCAGTGCAGTGGTGAGATCATAACTCACTGAAACATCAAGCTTCTGGGCTCAAGCAATCCCCCCACCTTACTCTCTTGAGTAGCTGGGAGTATAGGTGCAGGCTGCCATGCTCAGCTAATTTCTTAAAAAAATTTTTTTGTAGAGACAGTGTCTCCCTATATTGCCCAGGCTGGTCTTGAACTCCTGGCCTCAAATGATCCTCCTTCCTTGGCCTCCCAAAGATCCGTGATCACAGGTCTGAGCCACTGTGCCCAAATTGATTATTAAAGCAGATTAAGTAATTACATGTAAACACAGACCTACAGAACATCCTTCAGGAAGTTTTATATTAATACAATAAGTACGATTTTTAGATGAGGCCACATTGCTAACAGCCTTCATCCACACAAGCACAGGTAGCAGATACCAGTGGCCAGTATCCTCTGATAGTACAGGGACCTGTGTAGAGTGCTTGGGGGCCAGACACTCTGTAGCAGGGATGCTTACTTCTCCCAGAAGCTTGAGAAAGTTTTTAAAATCTGTTTTACAGGTAAGAAAAGGGAGGTTTAAACCCCCTCCCCGCCCCCATGCCCAGAAGGTAACATGTGATTAGAAGAAAATGATCTGGGCCTGTGTCAGTTTGAAGTGTGGGCTCTGGCCTTTCCCAAGTCCAGGCCCAGTGAGGTTATGCTGGCAGCCTGAGGGTGACCACAGGAGGGTCGCTTACATCATAGAGGCAAATGCTACAAATCAGGTCTCCTGTTGCTACTGTTTTTGAGAGCTGCTGCTTCTTACTACACTATTCTGCCATTCTACTAATTTGGTGTCCTGTCAAATAAATGCATACTTTTCTTTTTAAGTGAAGAAAAGCAATAAGATAAATAGAAATGGAGACTTTGTCCAATGACAAGACATAAACCTGATTTCATCATATGAAACAGCTGATAAATTCAATTCCAAACTATTAAAATCACTTTCTGATTGAATTTAGGATACTCAAATTATGGTCTAAGCAGCACTGCCATTGCCATCATCTTTGCCACCACTGTCATTATCACCATCATTGCTCTCACCACCACCATCACCATCACGACCACCATCACCATCACGACCACCATTACCATCACGACCACCATCACCACCATGACCACCACTGTCACCAGCACCGTCGTCATACTGTCATCACTACTGTCATCACCATTGTTATCATTACCATCCCTACCACCATCCCCACCATCATCAGAAAAATTCAGATGAGACATGTAAAAAATATTTTCTTCTAATTTTTTTTAAAGGTGATTCTATTTTTTCATTAATCTAAAAATTAAAGCCCAAGATGTCGAAGCATCACTTAACTAAATTTATCACTATTTAACCAGTTGACTTTGTACTGATATGCTAAGGTATGTGCGAGTCCCTGTTAATGATAAAGCAGTTGAAATTCAACTACTCAATCAGTATGCAGCGATTTTATGTCCAAAAGAGTGTCCTGAGCATTGAAGACCAAGTCAGCAAGTCGTCTCTTAAAGATTTGGAACTCAAAGCTAAGTATCTTTGGCCATGTTCAAATATGAGTTCCAGAGTTGCAACATGGGTACAGACCTCAGGATGGAGCAAAGGAGGACCTGACAAACTCAGTCTGTGAGTGTGGTGTCAGGACTGTGTGTTATTATTAAAATATCACAAGAACCTGCTTGGTCTCCACCATCTTATGTATTCCCTCTGCATGGCAAATACCTGTCATCAACTCCTAATAAGGTTGGTGGCCCACACACCGCTTAATTCCACTCTTAGAAACGTTGAAACACACCCAGCAGCACCTCTATTCAAACAGAGACTTCATATGCAAGATAATGGAAACAGAGGTGGAACCACTGATGTTTTTCTTGGAGGGAGACCTCATTTGGATGGCAAGGGTGGGGAGGTGGAATTTCAGAAGACACATTTACCGAAGCAAAGTGGACCTCAGGGAAGTGGAGACTGTGTTTGCTTTGTCTTCACACTGTCATTTCGGGGTGGCAGACCCTTTCCCCATCAGTGAACATAAAGCACGTGTTCCAGTGTGCTGCTGCCTTGCTTTTCTCACTCAACCAGAAAGGCCTCTGACAAAAGGCACAGAGCTGACAGCAAAATCTGGGGGTAGAAGTCATCAATCTAAGGAGTACCAGAAACAGTATCCCATGGTTACTCAAAATATACATACACACATACAATTATGTCGTTTAGATAGCCTGCATTAGTGGCTCCGTTTGAGAAAGAATGTAGGGGAAACAGTTCCTCTCAGGTTCCACTTGTGGAAAGAAAAATGTTCAACTTCATCTACAGCAGAACATGCTATTCTTCTTAAGTATGTACCATGGAGGCATCAAAAATCATGAGATGGCTCCAGCAGAGACCAGAAAAGTGATATGGCAAGAATAGAAAGACAGTAGAGCTCACTCTGAGTTCATACAGTTATTTCTGAAGTAGTTTGTAAAGTTGATAAAGATGGAGGTTGCAGTTAATTAATTCCGCAGGACCATGGCAATGTCGATTGTAAATTCCAGTAACTATCTCGGGGTAGCGTGAAGAATAGTGTCTGTTTATCAAAAATGGTATGGACACGGTTAGAGAAGTATCTCTGCACTTGGGCAGTCCCACTGTCCCCTCAAAAGATTAACTCCCTGGGTGATCCTTCTATCACAACAGCTTACTGAACACACAAATCAGGACTTTTCTTGCTACTGTAGTTACTCTTCAGTAATGTCACAGTAATGGAATTATGAGGGAATATTCTCCATCACACACACACAGAGACACACGTGTAGGCGTGCAAGAGAAACACACACATGCATGACAACATGTCCCTTTCCAACAGTGGATTCCCAGTGATGAGTAAGTGTCAGAAAGAGTAGACAGCTTTTCATGAGCTGTGGCTTTCACTGAGCTTACAACTTCTAAACATGAAAATTTAACCAGAAATTACAGAGAAGAAAAAAAAAAAAGGAAAGTCACACTATTCTTTTTACAGAATTCCTTAATTTCTCACCTCCCTCCTCCTGAAGCTGAGAAGGACTCTTCCAAATCTTTCTAAGATTGACCCTCCATGTGGGTGAACGCCTCCCAGTGGGGGGAACCGGGGGACTCTAAGCCACTCACAGACACAAGGCCCTAGAAGCAGACATTCCTCAGTTGTTAAGTTGGGATGAACGCAGTCTACAGCCAGGACTTAGGATGCACCATTTTCCTTGCCCATTCCTGCTGCAGGAGCTTCGATTTGACCAGAAAAGTCTGACTAATGCCCACCCAACTTTATTTTTGTATTTTTGTCCTAAATAATTATAAGCTGTTTATGACACATTCCTCTTACTAAATCTTCGCATGAAACCATAAGAACAAACAATACAAAGACTTTTCATAGACATGTTTCACATTAACAAGTGATTTAGGGCTCTACAAAAGATGCAAAATATGCAAAGCAGCCCCCTGCTCTTGGGGTGGAAAAAAATACTATTATTAGGTCTTCCATATTGTCACGGAATATGACACAGCCCCCAGAGAAGCCAATGGTTCCCAGGTGGGGTGTTTATGTCCCAAGCACCGAGAGTGACCTGCCACCACAGAGAATGAAGACACCACTGTGTCTTCCTTTGCCCCACTATTTCAAGTCTCCATCTCTACCAGCTCCTTAAATGTTAGGCCCCTATTAGGAAAATATAACGTTGGATTGCTTCAGACTCGTTTGCTCCTGGAAACTAGGTGTCTCAGGCATGAAATGTCCACCTTTTATTGAACATCTTTTATATGAGGCCTGAGATAGGTACTCTACATCATTTGTCTCATTTAAATAACCCGATAACTCTGTAAGTTGAACACGATCGGTCTCATTTTACAAAAAAGAAAATAGCTCTGGCCTGGCTCAAGCAGGCAAGATTCAGCTACTAATTAGGAAAGGACGGGAAAGGAGCCAGAATTCCAACCCAGATGTGCCTGATTCCAAAGCCTCTGCATTTAATCACCAAGAAGACTCACTCATCTTCATCACATTCCGTTTGGTATTTCTTGCTCCAGAACTTGACATGCAGTAGACTTACTAGAACTAAGACAGTTCAAAATTGGAAATGAGCAAGAAATGTAAATGGAATGGAATTGTAAACCCAGAATTGACCTATAAATCCTCTTCAGCAAGGAAAGAACACATGCCAGTGCATTTTCAGTGAATTTGTAAGTGCCTTGAAGACTTCCAGATCAAACGTTCTTAGTGTCCTCATTGGGTTTAAATATTTTTAATGCAGTATAAAAGGCTTAGTTCTACAGTCTTCTGAGAACAAGAGTCAGGCAGCTGAGATGCCTCCTTCACAGTGGGTATGTAACTACACCCAGGAAGTACTACCTTCCTATCAAGTCACCTATCACTATTGTCTTCAAAGAGCTTGTCATTGTCTGAAATTATATCATTTATTTGTTGGATTTCTTGTTTATTGTCTCGCTCTCAAATATCATCTATCCCTGTTTACCCAAGCCTAGCACACTACTGAGTACATTTTCCTTCTACCTTGGATAGTGATTGAGACTGAGCCTTGAGGCAGCGAGGAGTAGCAATGTGTTCATGCTCAAAGGAGACAAAACCTGTGCAGAATAACCCACTACACTTAGGCCAAGAGACCTAGATCTTTCATCATCTCATGGGAATGTCATTGTCATTCAAAGTGATCAAGCCTGTATCAGTCTGGAAAGAATCTTAACCATCTTCCTTTCCTTTTGGCCATTTTTATTGCCAATACAGCTTACAAAAAGCAGACATAGCCCTGTAAAATCTCTCCTATCCTATCTCCTACTTTTCATGTCTTCAGTTTCTTAACTATTGCTAATAGATGAAAGAAACCATGTTTATAGGATGGAAAATAAAGCCATCTCTATTCCCTCAACACATTTATGATGCGTGCACTGTGTGCTAAGAATATGGCATTCAGCAACATCAGGGTTCCTGTTTTCAAGATGCTTACATCCTAGTAACAGGAGACAGACAATAAACAAAAGATAAAGACAAAATAAGTCAGGAAGCAATGAGAAGAAAGCTCATGCAGAGGGAGGGAACTGAGAGGGTTGCTGAGAGTAACCGGGACCCTATTTTATCTGAAGGGTCAGGAAAACATCCTGTGAAGTTTGTGTTTTGGGTGCCCCATGTATGTGGCTGTAGGCCCAAGGGCCAAATCTGAGCTGTCTTCAGACCTAGTATCCAGACTGGTTTGGGTGGCCAGGGGACTTGGCAGAAAGAGTTGAGGCTCAGGAACAATGGATGAGAGGAAAGAAGGGTGACTGAATGTGCATCACATTGGGGATCACTTCGGTTATTCTCAGCCCCAGCCCATTGCTGAGTCCTGAGAGACAAAGCCACAGTGATCAGTGGCACTCAGAGCTGCAGGGGGTAGGGCCCAGATGGCACTGCTCCATGTGACTAGGTGTAGTTGTGGAGCTGGGGGTGGGTAAGGACGGTCCTTTTCCCTGGGTCCTTGCTGGAGGCCATGCTTTACCAATGTGCCACAGGTGCAGGTGTCACATTATGAGCATGGCAGCCTCTCTGGAGCTTAAGTGGCTTCAGCTGTAGGTATCAGCAGGGAGAAACAGCAGCAGAGAGGAAAGGGGGTAAATGCCAGGTGGCACCTGAAAAGGCCACTCCTTGAGCATATGAGATACCTCCCAGGGTGTCCCTGTACTAGTTGGGGTCTGGAGTTCTTCTGGTGGGGGTAGAGCCAGGGAAATAAAATGGTGTGACTTCTACCCCAGGCTGCAGTGTCCTGAGGAAACACAGGCTGCACTTGCTGGCAAGCCGAGTGTGAACCAGACCCCAGTGAGAGCCATATGCTTCACACATTGGTCCCGAGCACCCCCTGGATTTTCTGGAGCCTGCTATGGTGTTAGACTGAGAACAAGCTTTGCTCCTTAACAAAGGACATTCCTCTAACAGGCAACTTTGCTGATGGCAAACAATGCCACCACTGCCATCACAGGGAGAAAGATTAAGACCTCAGCACTTGCATTTACTAGGTAATAAAATGGTTGTGAGGGATGCTGTAAAAATAGTATAAACGGGTGGTGAAAGAGCTAGTATCACGTGACAAATGTGCCTTCTTCATAGTTGCAGAATCCTCAGGCCCAGCATCTGGATCCATGTGGAACTTCTTCAAGCCACATTACGATCCACATGATCCTACTTACCTGGGCCGTTTCACCACAGCTAACCCACCAGTTCCCAGAGACTTCATAGAGAGAGGAGCCTCTTTCTGACCCTCAGGCCTACTGAGAGGTCAGCTTTTATGCACCTTGTCTCATTTGTGTGAACTCAAATCCTTGAAGCAAAGCTGTTCAAAATTAATGGGGGTGGGTACAATGTCACTGCACACGCTCCTTCCACCATGAATGCCACCGCTCATGTTTCCTTTGAAAGCCACAGGGATCTCAGACTTGGAAGCCTGAAGGACCCAAGTGTGAGGTCTGGTAGAGGCCATGACACGTAGGGACTTCAGGGACACTCAGGTCTGCGAGACGCATGCTGCGTGAGAAAGCCTAGTGTTTCCGTGGCTTTCAGTGTTCAAGAGAAGTCAGAAAGGCATTTTTTAAAATGAAAATTCTCTCAAGTTTTAAAAGTTGGCAATTAAATAAGTGTAGAATGAGCAGAACAGGAGAAATATATGTATGGGCTAATTTTTATTTTTTCCATAGGCCAGCAGTTTAAGGTCTCTGGATGAAAAGAGAGCTGGAACATTGGACAGTCAAGAACCAGAGCTTGTGAGAATCCAGGGAGAATTGTGATCCTCCCTGAGTTCCTGAGAGCTGGGACAGCAGCTGCTGTCTCTCAGTACCCTGTGCCCTCAGAGGCTGTCCCCCATCCCACCCAGCCATTTGCTGTGGCCCTGTGTGGTTGTGACTCTGCCCTTTGGCCCTTTTCCTTCTGGGTCCATTCACCTTCTGGTCTCTCTTCTAAACCACATGGCTTTCTCATGCTCCCATTTAAATTCCTCTGAAAGAGAGCCTCTGATTGGCTCACTCCCTCATTCTGTGCAGGTGTCAATTATGGGCTGGCCCATGGATTGGCTGTGGGTCAAATCAGACACCACCCTGGTCTAATCAGTTGCGACAGGTGCCAGAGAGCAAAACAGGGAGGCACCACAGGAGGGAGGGATGTTCTTCTTGGTAAGTGTTGGGATTGATTATATGATTGAGGAGTCTAGAATGGAAATGAAGGAAATAACACCTGGTAGGAGAATTTTGTGCAGGGGCCAGAATCTTTCAATGGGGGTGCACATATTTTCCTGCCAGCTCTGTGCGCTATGATCCAGACCTGGATGGTTCAGACAGGTTGAACTCTATCCTAAAACTGGTCAGAGAGGTGTTATGCTGGTTTATCTTTCCTTACTTTTAAAATTGGCCCTCTTTGGCTTTACAAAACAAAACATATCTTTATTATTTTTCTTTTTTTATTAAATCATAGCTACGTACATTAGTGCAATCAAGGGGTACAATGTGCTGGTTTAATATACAACCTGAAATGTTTTCATCAAACTGTTTAGCATACCCCTCATGGCATTTTCTTAGTTATTGTATGAAGACATTTGTATTCTGCATTTAGTAAGTTTTGCCAGTACCCATCTAAGATGCACCATAGGTGTGGCCCCACCAATGACCCTCCCTCCACCCCAGATTCTTGTGCTCCCCCCTCCCTTCCCATATTCTTGTGCTATAGTTGTGTTATAGCCTTCATATGAAACCTTTAAATTAGCTTCATAGTAGGGCTGAGTACATTGGATACTTTTTCTTCTATTCTTGAGATACTTTGCTAAGAAGAATATGTTCCAGCTCCATCCATGTAAATGTGAAAGAGGTAAAGTCTCCATCTTTCTTTAAGGCTGCAT
>CAUYRH010110116.1:0-23846 GCA_963574655.1 Perodicticus potto
CAGAGCCTCAAGCTGTCACCCTGGAGAGAGTGCTGTGGCATCACAGCTCACAGCAACCTCCAATTCCTGGGCTCAAGCGAGTCTCTTGCCTCTGCCTCCCAAGTAGCTGGGACTACAGGCGCCCGCCACAACGCCCGGCCAGTTTTTGGTTGCAGCCGTCATTGTTTGGAGGGCTGGGCTGGATTCGAACCCGCCAGCTCAGGTGTACGTGGCTGGCGCCTTAGCCTGTGTAGTGCAATTCTTATCCCAGAGCGCCCCCATGGCGTCTGAGCAAAGCCAACCTCCTTCTCGTTTTGACCGCACTGCCTTCCCTTCACCCCTCATCTCCTCTCCAGAGACCACTCCCCCAGTGAGTTGCTTCAGTAAGAAAAATCCCTGTCCTCAGCTCTGTCTCTAGAACACCCAACAGAGACTAAAGAATGAAGTTAAAAAATAAATCTGGATGTAAGTCATGCACCTTTTTATCTATCACTGCTTACTTTAAACTTAAGCTTTCCTCTACTCAAGAAAACATATACCTCCCCTTACGCATGGTGCTTCCAGTTGTAAACTGAAGACAGCTCCATGCACCTAAACAAATCTCTTCAAGTTCTTGGCTCCAAAAAAAAGTGGCAATGGTCTCTGCAGCAGAAGTGTGTTCACTTCAAAACAGAAGACACCTCATTTTACTTCCTTTTACTAATCACATGTATCTAAAAAAACAAAGATATTCTACCTCAAGATCACTTTCTCTTGCCTCAAGTTCCTGAATAATTTTCTGCCTCAGAAATAACTTCACACATGATAAAATCAATGCAATTAGGATCTTCCTCCATGCCTGTTTCCTTCATGCCTCAGACTCAAGCAAAGTTTAATCTAGGTAACTCTCACTGCTGCTTCTTGCCAAGTCAACAAAATCCAAATCTTTTAATTTGAGGTGTAATGAACATATGATAAAAATGCATAAATCATAACTGTAGTTCCATAAATTTTGAAAATTACAAGCTCCCATCTATAAACTAGTAGCCTGATCAAGACATAGAATTAATGTCATCATCATATAAAGCTCTGCATTTTTTCATTTAATCTCTGCTACCCCTCCGAGACAACTATCACTCAAATTTCTATTACCATACATTTATTTTGTCTATTATTTTATATATATATCATAAAGTTTCACCCATTGTAAGTGTACAATTCAGTGATTTTTGAGTACATTCATAGAGCTGTACAATTGTCACTACAATCCAGTACTAGTAACATTTCCACTAACTCAAAAAGTTCCTTCATGCTCATGTTCTATCAATACCCACTCCCAGCTCCAGCAATCACTAATCTGTTGTCATCACAAATTTGCCCTTTCTAAAAAACTTATGTATGTGAGTGTGTGTGTGTGTGTGTGTGTGTGTGTGTGAAATCACACATTATGTGGTCCTTTGTGTCTAGCTTCTCTCACTTAGCTTAATGCTTTACCTGTTGTATCAGATGGATCTGTTATTTTGGCAGGTCATTCTTCGTTTTCTAATTGAAAAATATTTCATTGTATAGACGCTACATTTTGTTTTCCCTTTAACAATTGATAGACATTTAGATAGCTTCCAGATTTTGAGTTTTGCCTATTCTTAAACTTCATATAAATTGAAATATATGATTGTTTTGATATTTTGTATCTACTTCTTTCATTTACCACAAAATTTTTGAGATTCATCCATGTTGTTACATATTTTTAGTAATTTGTTCTTTTATATTGCTGAGTAGCAATATGTCGTATGGCTAGACCACCATCTATTTATTAATTGTCCTTATTCACTGTCCAGTTAATGAACAATTGAGTTTTTAAGTTTTTGTCTATTATGAATCCAGCAAACATAAACATGCTTTTTTATTTGTATTTCTCTTGACTAAATATCTAGGAATAAAATTATTATAAAATTATTATCTCACAAGGTACATCTTTCTTTTTCTTTTCTACAGACAACATATTGGTCTGTCACTCAGTGGCACAATGATAGTTCACTGCAGCCTTGAGCTCCTGGACTTCAATGATCTTCATGCCTCAGGTTCCTGAATAGCAAGGACTGTAGTCCTTGTTCATGCCACCACAACTAGCTATATATATATATATATATATATATATATTTTTTTTTTTTTTTTTTTTTAGAGAGATAGTGTTGCCCAGGTTGGTCTTGAGCTCCCATCCTCAAGCAATCCTCCCACCTTGTTCCACCAAAGTGCTAGGATTACAAGTGTGAGCCCCTGCACTTGGCCCATATTTTTAATTTTATAAAAGGTGCCAATTTATTTCCAATTGGTTGTACCATTTTATATACTCACCAGCTATATAAAAGTTCCAGTTTTCTACATTCTCACACATCATTGTTCTTGTCAACATTTTTAATTTTGCCTGTTTGTCTGAGTATTAAAGATTAATCACAATCATTTCACTGTAATTTAATTTGAATTTCCATGATGATGTTGAGCATCTTTTCTTATGTTTATTGGCCGTTCATTTCTTTTAGTAAAGTATCTATTCTAGTTTGTTCATTTGTTTGTTGGGTTGTTTCTTATTATTACTGACTTTTACATATAGAATTCTTTACATATTCTGGAATGTATTTTATTCATATATATATTTGTAGTTAGATATAAATATTGCAATTTTTAAAATTTTTATAATACCTTGTTTTTATTTTCTTAACGATACCTTTGGATGAAAAAAATTTAATGATTATAAACTCTAACTCACCTATTTTTTCCTTTTATAACTGTGGATTATTTTCTTATCTCAGAAATCTTCAAATATCCAAAGGCATATTAATATTCTCCTACTTTTTCTAAAAATTTTATATTTTAGCTCTCAAATTTACATTGATGACACATCTTGATTTAATTTTTCATGGTGTGAGTTAAGTATAGAAGTTCATTTTCAAGTTACTTGAGGACCATTTGTTGTAGATTTTTCTTTATTTCATTGAATTGCTTTGGTGCCTTTGTCCAAAATTAATTAACCATATATGTGTTTGATCACAAACACAAATAGATCAATTGATCTATTTGCCTATCCCTATCCCAATAACACATCTATCTTTAATATTGTACCTTAAAGCAGTGGTTCTCAACCTTCTTAATGCTGCAGCCCTTTAATACAGTTCCTGTGGGTCACGACCCATTGGTTGAGAACCGCTGCTTTAAAGTAAATCTTAAAATCAAGGGATTCTATCATATGCCTCTGCAATCCCACTGCTAGATATATATACAAAGGAAAGTAAATCAGTGTATCAGAAAGACATCTGCACCCACATGTTTATTGCAGCACTATTCACAATAGCCAAGGTATAGATTCAACCTAAGTCTCCAGGTCTCCAGAAACAGAAGAATGGAGAAAGAAATTGTGGTATATACACAATGGAATGTTATATAGCCATAAAAAGAATGAAATCATCATTTGCAACAACATGGATGAAACTGGAAAGCATTATGTTGAGTGAAATAAGCTAAGCACATGTGAGAAAGACAAATCTCACATGTTCTCATTCATGTGTGGGGGCTAAATATTAAAACAACTGACCTCATGGAGACAGAGAGCAGAATGAAGGTTACAGGGCTACAAAGAACAGTGAGGAGAGAGGAATAAAGTAGGTATGATTAATGGGTACAAAAGTATAGTTAGACAGAATTTTTTCTTGGGAGATATATATGAATTTTAGAATCAATTTACCAGGTTCTACCAAGAAAAATCCTACTGGGATTTTGTTTAGCGTTTTATTAAATCTTCAGAATTTTTAAAGTACTACCATCTTAACTATATTAAGCTTCAATCCATGAACGTAGTATAGATCTCTAATTATTTAGCTCTTTTTTTTGCATTTACTTTCTTATGACTTATCTCTACAGAGAATGCACTTATAAAGAATAGCTATCTGTATTATTAATAACAAACTAAACTGGTTCTTTAAAAGGTATGTTTCACTTTGCTTACTAAATGTTCACACTATCTTGCAAAAAATTATAAGATTTTAAAATTGGGGGAAAAAACCTTTGTGGTTATTTGATTCAATACTTTTATTGAAATTAGAAGTCTTGAAATGAGGAAAACAGATTCCCATATAACAATGAAATATATTTAATATCCGTGGGGATATTAAACAATTAAATATAATTTTCTTTAAATAAGGATATTAAATAATTTTCATGGTTATATTGAGAATTATTGTCTTATCTTCAATTATAACATGAAGGAGAAGAATCGATGGAAATTATTCTTCTTGTGATGCAAAGGGTGGCTTTGGAGGGTCACAGTGCATATCATCAAGAGTGTGCTAACTTTTGTGTTTAGTTTTCCAAGGTATTTATTAGTCCCTGGATATCCAAAAAGCACTGAAAGAATTTACAATATTTTTTTTTTTTTTGAGACAGAGCCTCAAGCTGTCACCCTGGATAGAGTGCCGTGGCATCACAGCTCACAGCAACCTTCCATTCCCGGGCTCAAGCGAGTCTCCTGCCTCTGCCTCCCAAGTAGCTGGAACTACAAGCACCCACCACAATGCCCGGCCATTTTTTGGTTGCAGCCGTCATTGTTGTTTGGCGGCCTGGGCTGGATTCGAACCCGCCAACTCAGGTGTACGTGGCTGGTGCCTTAGCCCATTGAGCCACAGGCACCGAGCCAGAATTTACAATATTTTATGAGAGATTCTTTGGTTTATAAATTAATGTGTTTTATATATCTTTACTTTGAATGTTTATAATTATAAATATAGATGGAAGATACAGATCAAAAAGATTTCTTGAATCTAGAATAAGTTAATACCTATAGACTGTCCTCAGTTGTCACATATGTTAAGGAAAAAAGTAAATAGAAAATGTACCATTCAAAAATACAGCAACATAGTATTTCTAGGGTATGAGGGTCAGCTGAATCTATGATCAGTATCTAGGTCAAGAGGGTCACAAACTTTTTCTGTTCAACTCTACCATTATAATACAAGCATAGCCACATTTTATATGCAGATGAATGAGCACGATTATATTCCAATAAAATCTTATCTACAAAAAAAGGCAATAGGCCTTATTCTATCCAAGGACATCAAGATTGACAGACCTGGATCTAGGTCTCACACAAATCTCACCACACAAAGATAGAATGTACATCATTCAGACATGTTACCCTGGATACATATGTATCCATATGTATACACATATCCATGTGTATACACACACACACACATGTTAAACAGAGTGTGTTCTGAAAATGAGAGAATAATATAAATAATGGAAAATTTTCCCTTAAACTCTGTTCTATTACATGATTAATGATGAAGTCATTTGTGCCATATCAAAGACATTACATTTATTCTCTACGGATATTTTATTATCTTTCAAGCAACTGGGTAACAATACCTTATACTCATTGTTTCTATGCCTATAAATCAGATAGTTTATAAATATTCATAGATGCAGGCTATTCCCTACAGAATTATCTCCAAAACAATAATTATGCAAATTACTGATTGTCCAAAGCACTTAATTTCTTAGCAATATGCAATCTGAACTAGCCTAAAGACAAGTTAATAAACAGTCTTTAAAATAAATGATAGAAGTGCCTTCTATCTATAATCAGTGATAAAGTTTAGAAAACAGAATGAATAATCTTAGAGGCAATTTTTAATTTGATAAACACATACTAAAAGTCTTACTTCCATAAAATATATGAGAGATATTAGAAACACTACAAATAATTTCAGCATATCACAAACGCCGTAACATAATAACATCTCTCTCAATTATAGTGAAAAGGTAATTTTCTATCGGATCTTCCTGAAGAGTATTGTTTACCAATTTATACTTTTAACCCCCACTAAGATCTTAACCCCACTAGGATATTAAAACATTTACTAAGTGCTTTTGTTCCTTAAAGAAAGCAAAAGATTTCCTAGAAGAAGGTGTCTTGTCATAGTCTGTTTCAGCTGCTGTAACAAATTACCATAGACTGGGTGGCTTATAAACAACAGAAATTTATTCCTCACTGTTCTGGACGCTGGAATCCTGAGGTCAGGCTGCCAGCATGCTCATACTCTGGCGAAGGCTCTCTTCTGATTACAGACTGCCAATTTCTTGTATCCTCAAATGGAAGAAAAGAGAAGCAAGATCTCTTGGGACTTTTTTTTTTTTTGCAGTTTTTGGCTGGGGCTGGGTTTGAACCCGCCACCTCCTGTATATGGGGCCAGCGCCCTACTCCTTTGAGCCGCAGGCACCACCCCCTCTTGGGAATTTTATAAGGGTACTAATCACTTTTGATGGCAACTCTGCCCTCAGTGTGTTCATCTAATTCTATTTACCTCCTACAAACACCACTTCCTAATAAATACCATTAGATTAGGCGGTAGAGTTTCAACATACGGATTTTAGGGGGACAGAAATACTCAGTCCATAAATTAAGTGTAACTCTAGTGTCTTTTCATACCAAATCTCTTTCCTGTTTTAAGCCCTGGAAGATTTTTAATTATACAGGTTAATTAACCACAAAGTTCATGACACTATATCCACAATAATATGAAAAACACCTTTCAAATAATAAGAGCTCTTTTGCCAAGTTTTATAATAAAACATGTAAACCATATTTTTAAAAAATCAACATCCTTCTTCTACCAAGGTTGTTACAGATATATCATGGTCACTATTAATAATGTTTTGTTGAGTTAGTTTTTTTTTCTTTGTTTCTTGACTTCAGTTGCAATGAAAACATCTAAGCAGAGTACACGGAGCAGCTCAACATTCTGCTCAATCACTGTTGTCAACACCACAGGTGTCTAAAGGACCAGACAGGTCTCTTGGTTCCAGTAGCTTCTGGTCTGTTTGGCAAAAGGCAAAATATACAGGAAAAAATAAATAATAATAACATTTAAAACAAAAGTCCAAAACAATAGAAAACTGGCACAAGGAGTCCATCATTAATTTTTAAACAAAGAGAAACATGGTTGTTTATATAGTTGAGAGCTGATTTATGTGATTTGCATGAACACATCTGGGTTTGTCACCACAAAGTAACCAAAGTGTGATTTAGCGATATCCTTAAAAAACTAGATTTACAAACATGAAAAAAATTAATCACATAAATCAGCTCTCAACTATATGAGAGCTGATTAAATGAATGAAATTTAATTTCTTAAATTAAATGAATGAAAAACGGAGAACAAATTGGAGCACAGGTTGAGAAAACAGTATTATAATTAGTTAAAATTAACCAAAAAAAAAAAAAAGAGAGAGAGGTTTCTATGAAATAGGAGTGTTTACTATTATACAAAATGTCTTCAAGGAGGTTATATGCTGCCAAAAAAAAACATAAATAAATAAATGAATTATTTCAGTTGCATATAAGAACTGGGAAGATAGTATAAGCTGACATAAGACAGAAGATAACATGAGCAGTGGGCAAGAGCTAGAAGTGGTCAGGAAGGCCTCTGAGAAGAAAATTGGACTAAGATTTCAAAGACAAAAAAAATGCAGCAGCTATACAAATACTTGGAGAAAAAGAAGAGGGGGAAAATCAGCAAATGCAAAGGATTCTAGGTAAGGATGAGCTCTACATATTCATATAAGTGATACATCAAGAGAAGTTTTACAGGCTGGGCACGGTGGTTCTTCCTGACAATCCTAATACTTTGGGAGGCTGAGGCAGCTGGATCAGTTGAGGCCAGGAATTCAAGACCAGCCTGAACAACATAGTGAGACCCCATCTCTAACTAAAAAAGAAAAGAAAAGAAAAAAGATAAGAAAAAGAAGGATAAAAAGAAAAGGAAAGAAAAATGACCCAGGAATGGTGATGCGTGCCCATAATTCCAGCTCTTGTGGGAGGCTGAGGCAGGAGTATTATTTGTGCCCAAGAGATTGCAGATTTGGTCATCATCTGCATATTTATTTTAGAAGAATATAAGGGACTAGATGATGAACAACAGAAATTCTCAGTCATGTAATATATTAAAAGTTTCTTGTAAACCTCAGTATTAACATAAAGTTCTATGATTGTTTATAGCTCTTCCTCAACTGTAAAACAAAGTAAATTTTCTAAATGAAAATCAAACAAAACTCCAAAATTATTAAAATTCAAATTAATATAATTAATTGAAGGCAACACAGGATATTTTCCTGATATTAAATTGCTGCTTACACTATGAAGATGGTTCAGACAATTGTTGACAATTCTTTTTAGTTTGGCCTGCCTGTGCATGTACTATATTTCACATGATAACTCAGTTTTCCCATACCTTTATTTATTCAAAGTATCTCAACCCCTTCATTCAAACTGTACCATAGATCATATGACCTTCACTAGAGATTACTGTCCCTGTTGCCTAAAGGCAACAAACCGTATGTAAAACCACTGTTACATACGAGCAGCACCATTACTATCATCTCATCATTAAGTGGATTCAGGTCAAACATAATACTTCCCCAGGAAAAGCTGCAAAAAAAGGATTTGATAATAGAGTCATTGGAAAACTGAACTCAGATCTAGGAAAATAATTTAAATATTACCTTTAAAATTTAGATCAAATGTTAGAGAAAATATGAGTAGAATCAGCTTATTTGGAAATATTTCAAACCCAAATTGATTTATAGATTCAATGCAATCCCCATCAAAATTATAACTTTCTTTTTTGCAGAAATAGACAAACTTATCTACAAGTGACAAGAAGCACAAATGACCCACAACAGTCAAAAAAGTCTTTAAGGTGGCTCCGTGGCTCAGTGGGAAGAGCACCAGCCACATACACCCAGGCTGGTGGGTTCAAACCTGGCCTGGACCAGCTAAACAACAATGACAACTGCAACAAAAAAAGAAAATAGCCGGGCATTGTGGCAGGTGCCTGTGGTCCCAGCTACTTGAGAGGCTGAGGCCAAAGAATTGCTGAAGCCCAGGAGTTTGAGGTTGCCATGAGTTGTGACGCCACGGCACTTTACCAAGGGCAACATGATGAGACTCAGTCTCAAAAAATAAAAAAATAAAAAAATAAAGGTCTTTAAAACTTGACTGGGCATGGTGGCTCACGCCTGTAATCCCAGCACTCTGGGAGGCCAAGAAGGGTGAATTGCTTGAGCTCACAAGTTTGAGACCAGGCTGAGCAAAAGCAAAACCCCATCTCTACTAAAAATAGAAAAACTGAGGCAAGAGGATCACTTGAACCCAAGAATTTGAGGTTGCTGTGAGCTATGAAGCCAGGGTAACAACTTGAGACTGTCTCAAAAAAAAAAAAAGTCTTTAAAACCTAACAGGTACAACCTAAGGGTACAGGGCACACCTCCTGGATGAAGGGAACAACTAAACAGAGACTTTACCTAACAAATGCAAACTATGGGACCTAATCATTTGTACCCTCACATTAATCTGAAATTTTTAAAAAGGTCTTTAAAAAGAATAAACTTTGAGGACTTATATTGCCTGATTTCAAAATCTACCACAAATCCTAAGGTGATAGATCATCCAATTACCCTGATTTGATTAATTTGCATTGTATGCCTATGTCAAAACATCACATGTACCCTATAAATGTATACAACTAGTATGTACTCATAATAACTAAAATTTTAAATTAAAAAAAATACATACCACAAAGCTATAATAATCAAGGTAGTATAGTGTTGGCTTATAGACAGACATGTAGACTAATGGAACAGAATTAATAGAATACACCTTAATCTATGGTCAATTGATTTTCAACAATGATGACAAGGCTCTTAATTGAGGAAAGAACAATCTTTTCAACAAATGGTGCTGGGCCAACTAGTATCCACATACAAAAGAATGAAGTTGGACCACCTACTCCAAACAACGTATTATTGTTGGTACTCAAAATGGATCAAAGTCCTAAATATAAGAGCTAAAACCATAAAACTCATAAGATAGAGAGTAAATCTTCCTGACTTTGAGTTAGGTAAAAGTTTCTTAGATACGATCAAAAGCAAAAGTAATCAAAGAAAAAAACAGGTAATTTGGATTCATTTTCAAATTAAAAAATGAATAAAATCTTTTAAAAATTTTTTAATAAAAAACAAAGCAAAATCTTTTGTGTTTTGAAGGATACTATCAGAAAAGTGAAAAGACAAACCAGGTATGAGAGAAAAGATGTATTTGCAAATCATATATCTGGTAAGGGTCTAACATCTAGAATATATAAATAACCCCTACAACTCAAAGATAAAAAGATAGATAACCCAATTCAAAAACAGTCAAAGCATTTAATATATATGTTTTCCCAAGAGAGATATGCAAATGGCCAATAAAAACATGAAAGGCAGCTCAGCATCATTAGTCATTAGAAGAGTAGAAATTAAAACCACAATGTGATACCACGTCACACACACTAGGATGGCTATAAATAAAAAATAATAAAATAAAATAATCTTTTTTGGTAAAGATATGAACAACTTTGAATCTTCATACAGTGCTGATGGGAATGTATAATGGTGCAGCCATTGTGGAAGATTTTATATTTCTCAAAAATTTAAACCTAAGGTTACCTACCATGTGACGCAGCAATTCTACTTCTATGTATATACCCAAGAGAAACGAAACATATTTCCACAAATTCCCACAGAAGAATCATTCATCATAGCAAAAAAGTGGAAACAACTCCAATGTCCATCAGCTGATTTATGGATAAACAAATGTGACATATACATATAATGGATTATTATTCATTCATAATAAATAATTACTGATATGTGCCACAACACAGAAAAACTTCAAATCATTGTTACATGAAGGAAGGCAAAAACAAAAGGCTACATATTATATGATTCCATTTATATGAAATGTCCAGAATAGGCAAATCCACAGAAACTAGTCATTAGTAGTTACGAGGAACTGAGGAGTTTGGCTTATGGGGAGTGACTGCTAATTCAATCAAGGTTTCCCTTTGGAGTAATGGAACTGTTCTGGAATTAAATAGTAATGATGACTGTACATCTTTCTGAATTTACTAAAACCCACTTAATTATATAATTTAAAAGGTGAATTTTTCAATCTATGAAACTGGAAGGATGGCAAGAAAAAATAGTATGTTTTATGGTGTATAAAATATATTTCAATTTTTTAAAGATGAAATTAGCTCCAGAAGTGGTGGCTCATGCCTGTAATCCTAGCACTTTAGGAAGCTGAGGACAGTAAATTGCTTGAGCTAAAGAGTTCAAGAACCAGCTGAGGCAGAGTAAGATCCTTTCTCCCCTAGAAAACTAGAAAAACCAGCCAGGCACTGTGGTGGGTGCCTGATTCCCAGCTGCTTGGGAGGCTGACACAAAAGAAACTCTCTCGTAAGCTCAAGCTTTCCTGGTTGCTGTGAGCTATGATGCCACAGCAATCCACCCAAAAAAAAAAAAAAAAAAAAAGGATGAATTTAGAAAAATCAACAAAAAGGAATAAGGTACTTGCATTAGTCCCTGTACGGGTTTCTAAATCTTTCACTGTTAAAGAATTTAGAATTAAAGTCCACTGTGGCTAATTTCATACAAAGAAGTCCAACATTTAACATGTAAGAAAATGTAATGGGAAACAATCCAGATACACCCAAATAATTCCAAATCAACTAACAAGATGCTTGTTCTTAACAAAAAAAAAAAAAAAAAGATGCTTGTTCTTAGAGTGGCTGTTAAGGTTGAAGCCATTTTCTAGAAATATCTCTGCTCCCACTTTTAAATTAAAAAGGAAGAATTAAAGAAATTAACAGCATCTTATAATAGTAATTTCCCCCTTAACTATACTAAATAAAAATGCTTGTCATCCATGAGTGAATCCATACTGAATATTTGTTAATCAACAATCAGCCTCCCTGTGATACATTACTATCAATATGGGGTAAGGGATGTGAACAGGCATAAGCAGCCTCATCTTTTGTTCCCCTATTTCTCTTCTGTGTGTTTTTATTCTCTAACTCAGTTTACAACTGTCAGGGAAGAACTAATGCCCACCCCTTCATAAATTCTTCTCTGATACAGTCTACCATTTTTATTTTTTCCATGAGTGGTTTTTTTTTGGGGGGGGGGGGTCTATAGATAGATGATAATTTCTGACTCCAAAATTTAAAATTTCTCACAATACCTAAACAGTTCTTGATTCATAAGTTATAGATCATAATTATTAATATAACAAAATATAACAAGGCAGCATCTCAAATAAGCAAAGATAAGATGGATTAGCAAATAAGTGCATTGGGTAGCCATATGAAAAAAATAACATTTGAGCTATTCCTCATATTCTACAGCAGTATAAATTCCAAATGGATCAAAGATTTAAATGTAAAAGTGAAAGCATGAAAGTATTAGAGGAACCTGGGAGAAATGCATTTATAATCTTGGTGGAAGAGAGGTCCATATAAATATGACACAGAAGCTGTAAATCAAACCACTGATAAATTCTGTAACACAAAAATTCTAAATAATTGTTACGGCAAAAATCATAATAAACAAGGCCAAAAGAAAAACGACAAGCTAGGATAAATACTTGCAATTCATATCACAAAACAATAAACAATAAAGAATGTCTACTATTTGATAATAAATGACCCAACAGAAAAATAAGAAAACAATATGCATATATAGTTCTTGGAAAAATGAAACATAAATAACCCTAAAACACATGAATAAAAAAATAAGAAAATAAAAGTGATGAAAATTAAAAGTACACTAATATACCATTCTTTATTTAAGAGATGAGCAAAATACAAAAGATTAAACATATTGCTTGGCCAGACAGTTGGGAAATAAGCATCTTCACACATTGCTAACTGGTACAGTCTCTACAAAGTTTAATTTGACAATATCTATCAAAATTATAGAAGCACATACTTTCTAACCCAGCTATTTCACATTACGGAATTTCTCTTAGTGACATAGTCATTTATGGGTGAAAAAAACCTATAAAAGTTTACTCAGTGCAGTATGGTTTGTAAAACCATGCCTGAAAACAACCCAAATGTCCATAACAGATGACTAGTTGAATAAATGATGACCCATCCACAAAAGGAAAGAGTTTGCATCCATAAAAAAAAGAAAAAGAAGTAAACCCATTACATGGGTTTGAGGATAATTTCCAAGACACACATGTGAAAATGCAAGGTGTGCCACTATGTACTACCCTTTGTGTAAGTCAGGAGCACAACAGGGTGTGGGAGAGGCTGATCCCAGCCTTGCCTGTATTTGCATAAAATAGCTGTCTAAGGATACATGTGAGAGGAGTAATATGTGTTGCCACTGTGGATAGAGCAGGAGTGAATTAATAATTTTCATGGTATTTTTACTATGTACCTTTTTGTACTTTACAAATTGTGAATTATATGATTATTTAAAACAAACATTCAAAAACACATACTTTTATAAATTTTCCATAGCATCTGTCAGTGTTTGATTCAGGGTTTGAACTTAAAAATGACCTAACTAATGAAGAAGGGGAAATGCCCAAATAGTATGTTTGCTTATTGTTTTTAAACTTAGAAATTCTTTTGCATAAATAATTATATTAAGCAATATAAGTAAACTGTTTTGACAATGATCTAAATACTCTTGACTACATGTAAGTGTGTGGATATGAAATAATCTCTAATTTCTCAGAAAATTGTCCAACAAATTAACACTAACTTCAAGTATTGGAAAAAATACCTCCCAGCCTGCCTTCAACTTAAGATTTTTTTTTTCCTTTTTTGAGATAGTGTCTTTTCCTTCTTTAAGACACAGAGACAGTGGCACCATGATAGCTCACTGCAACCTCCAACTCCTGGGCTCAAGAAATCCTCCTTCCTCAAGTAGCTGGCACTGCAGGCAGGACCCACTACATCTGGCTCATTTTTAATGTGTAATAATCAATGTCACCATTGGGAGGGGAAATAGGAGCCCCTCTCTAATAGGCTACCTCTCCCATCTCCGAATTCCAGATAAAATTTTGCCATGGTAATGATTTGATTTAGCATAGCGATAGTTCGTTAAATTACAATGGTAAAATATATGGTCCACGTTTATGCTAAAATAATTATTCTAAACCTGTGATTAAACCAAGCCAGATAAATATTTAACTTTTATAGGACAGTATCACATAGAGAGTTAAGTTAATGTGGACCCGTTTTCCTTTAGAAAACCCAATAGGATGCCAAAGATGAGGTAATTTACATTACTTGCTATGGTACAAGTCAATTGGTATTTGTACTAAAGTAACTTCAATTATATTTCAAATACAAAAGGTTAACAGATGTACCTTAAATATTACATTTGCCAAGAAAGGGGATAAAAAGCTCATTGTACTAAAATATGAATAACTCATATTAAATCAGAAATAAAAACAATAACAGTCCTAAAATAGATCTCTTATCTGGGTAGAATATTATATTGGAACCATGGCCCTAATCCAGTGATCTGTGATAAGTGTTTTACAACCAGCTCTCTAGAGGGAAAATAACTCTGATTTATAGAATTTGCCAATTTCTATGGTATAAATACTCACAGAAGAGCTGATTTCAAGCTACCAACGTTAAGTCACTTAACAAGGAGTTGGGAAGAGAGATGCTCAAGAGAGATCAGCTCTCACAGGCCAAGAAAAGCTAGTTCCAGACCACCACTGCCCAAACCCCAGCCCCAAACATGCAGGAGTTTCTGAGGCTAAGAAAGCCAATGCATTTGTATGGCTTCTTCTTTGTAGCATAAAGTCAGGTGGAGGTAATAATGGCATCGTTGTCATCCAATAAAACTGAATTTTGGCAAGTGTACCTTCTTTTTATTTTAAAGCAAACAATAAGCCAACTCTTTGGTGTATAGCCACTTGTGAGCACACATGAACACAAAGATTTTTTTTTACCTTTCTGAAACAAAGAATTGCCTCCATCTGATAAGTCACTAAAATCCTCAGTATTTCTCAAAGAAGTTATCTAGCCCAGGGCCCCGCCTCCAAAGAAGATGGACACTTAATGCTATTTCAGTTCCTATTACCCACTTTCATGAAAACTTGTGGATGATTTCAATTCCTGGTGTCAGATGACTTAACTGAAGTCAACAAAATGCAGACATTCCCTTTTGCAGATTTGAACTTATCAGTTTCGAATAAACTTATTACCTTGAATCTTTGGGTTTGCAGTAAGATTTGTAAGATAGAAAATGAGAAAGATTGATATTGGTGTCTTTTCATAGATACCTCTGAAAGTCTCACAAAAAGGTTTGTAGGCAGCCAGTATGTTTGGGAAGTGATCTCGAGGAGCGGTAGTAAAGGATGGGAGAATAAGTGGGGAAGAAGGGAAAGTCAATACAGAGATGTATCATTTCGTTGGAAATCATGTTGGGCAATTCTGTAGGAGGTTCTGGGAAGCTTTATGAACATACATTTCAGAATTTCCAGCTGGCCTTAAAAAGCACATAGATTAATCTATCAGGTCTGTTCTTTATTGACCAAGAATGCCCCCATGGACATTAGCTCCTTTGTACCCAATTCTTTTGTTTGATCATGCATGATAATACAACAGATATTAGGCAGTCATACATGAATCTAGTCAAAGTCTGCCTACACCTGGTCACCACAGCAGTTCCCTGAGTAAGACGCAGGACTACCATGATGGAAATGTACATAAGAGGGTCCAGTTCAGAAGGTAAGGAGCAGGCAGTTGTAACTTAGCTTGTGACAGTTGCCTGATTCCATGATCTTACTCTGGTTAGAGACTTCAAAACACTATCAAACAAGCCCCAGATCAATCCATAGACTTCTCTACACTTGGAAAATGGTAGGTGGTCAGTGGGAAAAAAGATACTCTTGCTCACAACGGAACAGATTTATTTATTTTACAACTTTGTACCCTGTATACTACATCAAATAAAACTTTCCTAGGGTCATTCTGATTGGGCCCTGAAAGGGCAGAAAGATCCCAACAGAGAGACTCCTTGTCACATGGACGAGGGAACGGGGAGGAAGAGGGACAGAGGGGGATTAAGGTTATAAATTCTTAGCCAAGGCCTCCAAAACACCAGCCACCAGAGAACACATCATCGGCCCCGAGAAGTCACCTTACAACAATGTCAGAGAAATAGCGACCTTCTGACCTGTTCTTCATCCTCCTTCACTTTGCTTTGGACATGGAAATTAAGGTCATCATGAAAGATGAGGAAGGAAGTAAGCGATAGAGAGGGCAGCGATTCTCAGCTTTAATGTGTTAAAGCACATGGCCAGCCCCTGCCCCAAGAGTTTCTTATTCAGTAAGTCCTTGCTGATGCTGCTGGTCCACAGAATCACATTTTTTAAGAACCAATGAAATAGAGGAAGAGAAAGAAAGGTCCACATCCCCTGTTTGGATTGCTACCTGCAAAAAAGCTTCAGCTCCGTTAAGGGAGTAACTATAATTTTGAATGAAGATGGAAGTGTTTGTTGAAACATGGGAGGACACACTTTCCATTACTGAATTTAGAGTCACAGACACTGTAGGACTCTACAGGAGAGCAGAAAAGTCATAGAATTGTCCATGTTTCCATTCAGTAGCAGTTAAGCTAGGGCCATCTTTCTCTGTCTTAGAGAAATTTAAAGGGGAAGAGAAACAAAAATAAAAATCCTTTCTGACTGCAACTGTTATTAACCACTCCTGTTTTCACATTTTTGTGTCCAACTAAATGTATATGCCCAGTATTCTCATTGATCGATTCTGTAACATGTAACATTTTATTAACTTGGACTAATAAAAATACATTTCTACTAAAAAAACACACACACTTTTGTATATCCCACAGTTGTGTGAATTACAAGATAAGACATCACATAATTTTCTTAAAGCAATTCAACTTATAAAATCTGATTTTAGGGCGGCGCCTGTGGCTCAGTGACTAGGGCGCCAGCCCCATATACCGAGGGTGGCGGGTTCGAACCCGGCCCCCGCCAAACTGCAACAACAACAAAAACAACAAAATCTGATTTTATATAAAAAATTAGTTAAGAAATGATTACTTACTTAGACATTCAGTGACAACACCAAGTTTTGGGGTTTTACCCATTAAGGAACTCTAATTCGTTTAAATTTTATAATAACTAGCTACATATGAAAATTTCATAAATATCTAGGACCATTTGCCTTAGAAAACTAACAGAAAGTTTTTATACACTCTAAAGTTTCACGGCATTAGTCAGCAGCAGTGGCTTCTAATAGTATAGCAGTTTTGCAAAAGTCATTTCCCTACAGCTCCTTCCTGAAGAGAAGAAACACCGCAGGGAAACAAGAAGGGCCTTAGGTCTAGTGCAAGCAGCAGAGCAGAGCTGTTATGGGATAAAAATTTGCAGTTAGATTGCTTTGCTTTAAGCAGCAGTAACCTTGAGCAAGCTATTTAATCTCTCTAAGCCTCATTTTTCTCATCTTAAAAATGAAGATAATAATTTCTACTTCAGAGGATTGCTGTGAGGATAAAATGAAATAATGCATATGGAGCACTTAGCATAGTGCCTGCCATAGAGCAAGTTTTTAGCAAATATTACTATTATCATTACCAACTTAGTCCTCTAGAAAACACTGTAATATACATATAACACATAATGGGCTCAGAAATGAAAAAAAAATTTGTTTTTTTTTTTTGAGACAGAGTCTCACTATGTCACCCTCTGTAGAGTTCTGTACTGTCACAGCTCACAGCAACCTCAAACTCCTAGGTTTAGGCGATTCTCTTGCCTCAGCCTCCCAAGTAGCTGGGACTACAGGCACCAGCCACAACGCCCGGCTATTTTTTTGTTGTAGCTTGGCTGGGGCCCAACCCATCATCCTTGGTATATGGGGCCGGCGCCCTACTCACCGAGCCACAGGCGCCACCTAGAAATGAAAAATTTCTTAAGTGCTATGCGAACATAAAGTGCCATTGTCGATCTTACTTTTATTCTCTCTCTCCCAACAATGAAATATAAATAAGTTAGGTGTGGTGAAAAGACAACTTGAACGAGTTTTAGACTCAACCCCTCAGTTTCTCCATTTGTAGAATGACAATCCTAATGCAGTGTTCAGGTTTCAGGGACATTGTAGAAGTAGAAGAAATAGCATGTGGTAAAGAGCCCAGCAGCGAGTCCAGTCATGGATGTCAAGGGAGGTGGCTTGAGAGCATCTCATCTCTGCTAGGGAGTTTCCTGCCGCAAACTGCAGGAGCCTGGTGGGGCACAGAGGCTCACAACCTGTAATCCTAGCACTCTGGGAGGCTGAGGCAGAAAGCTCTTTTGAGCTTAGGAGTTGGAGACCAATCTGAGCAAGGGAGAGATCCCGTCTCTACTAAAAATGAAAAAGTGAGGCAAGAGGGTGGCTTGAGCCCAAGAGTTTGAGGTTGCTGTGAGCTATGACACTACTGCACTCTACCAAAGGCAACAGAGTGAGACTCTGTCTAAAAAAAAAAAAAAAAAAAAATTGCAGGAGCCTCACAACTGGACTGAGAGGAAGGGGAAGGAAGGGAGAGAAAAGAGAAAAAGAGACAGGGAGGGAGAGGTAGAGAGGAAGGAAGAAAAGGAAGGAAGGAGGAAAAGGGAAGAAGGGAAGAAGGGTTTTTTTTTTTTTTTACAACAACTTCTTAAGACACAAGATATAAGAAGACCTTAATCAAAATTCCTGTCTACCTCTAGCTTTAGAAAGATAATTAAGAATATTTTTATAAATCAGCACACAGAGATCAAAAGAAATAAATTTAATTATTTATAATGTACATTATGAAATCAAAATTCTGAGAATAACTTTTGACCTGAATCATCAAGTTTCTGCTTGATAATGTTCTAATTCTGAATGTTCTAATTATATGTGACAATATTCATTCATAGTAAGGCAATAATCACAAGGCAATAAGTGAAATATTACTATATAAAGAGCAACTTATTTTGTAAAATGCTAAGTATTCCAAAACTTGTAAATATCAAGGTATCATAATAAATACAAGTTGCATCTAAACTATTTATAAAATATATACTGCACATGACAAAGTTTAGTAAACACCTTAGGAAAAAAACTATCTTCATTACTCCCAATGCTTACAGACACTATTTTACAGTAAATGAGTATGAGATATAATCTCTTAGATTATAACTGTATTTAATCTACTGAAAGACAAATAAGGGTTTAATTTAGTCACCTGGTATTCATGAGAGAAATAAGGATGGAAAAAAGTGCTGTGCACAGCTGTAGAAGAAAAGGCCACCTGACTCCCATCTACTGACAGTGTGATCTTGTCCAAGTCACTTACTGTCTCCTCATCTTTAAAAGAGTAGTACTTGGACAGATTTTCAGGGTCAAGAAGGTAAGAAGCTTGGAAAACTGCTAAGAACAAGAAATGAATAGATAAACCACTCAACCTCACAGTGACTCAGTTTCCTCATCTGTAAATGAGGTAGGTATGAGAGCCATCACTAACAACCTCTGAAGCACAAAAATTCTGCAATTCCAGGCTTGAATTGAAGCTACTAAAGAAAACATTCAAAAAAGCTCTTTCTCACTGGACCCAGGCATAGTATAACCAGGTATATACCTATACCTATTCCTAGGTATAGACACCAGCCCCAAAGTCACACACCATTTTTGTGAACTTCCAGGGACCATAGGGATTATTTGGGTGACAGCATTACCTAGGGCAACACACATCTTCAGTACAGATATACAGGCCCTTTTTCTAAAAGAACTTTGAGAACTGTGAACTTAATTGCAATTAAAGAGGCCATTTAAATTCTGTGCAACTAGGAGACAAACTTTGGGTTTATTTTAGTATTAAAACAAATAACTTTGAAATAAGACACACCCATATGGATTTTATGTCTTTAAAAAAAAAAGGAGCCTCAATGGATATGACTATCTGTAACATTTAAATATTTATCCATAAATTTGCATTTTACTGCAAATCATAGACGATTATTGGTTTATCTAATAAGTAATCAGTGTATTAAGGGGATTTTACATTGAAGAAAGTAATTTAAAATGGCCAAGCACACTTAATGATAATTATCCCTTTTTAATATCTCTTTTCTAATTAATAAGTGCTTTCTATAATTTAAAAGAGGCCAGGTGTTCAATAAATCAAAATAATGTCTGTGAAGTCTAGACATTTTTACAACATCCTAATTTAGATAGGGGTTTTAGGATGAGGGGAGGCCTTAAATGTCACCTGTTTAATCCTTAAGCATCACCAAGCTGCCAAATGGTCACCCAATTTATGCTTGAAGTCTTCAAGTTTTGGGAAACTCACTGCCTCTCATTTTATCTTTGGCAAGCTTGAATTATTAAAATTTATTTTTTCTATTCAGCCAAAACCCAACTTAAATTTTTAGCTTGGAAAATGAAGAAAAGGATCATATAATTTTATGATTGCAATTTAGAGGAACACTTTTATAGAAGAAAACAACTTGTTAATTTAATTCAGTCATGACTAGAGTCACGTGGCATGAGACAAACTTCACAACACAGGTTAGATAAATTTCTATGATATTATTCTTACCATCAGAACCTTAGTAGAGATGGAATATGCTCTCCCTAGTCTTGTCAGACTGGCAATCAAAGCCTATGATGGCCATGCCTGGTCATGCCTGGTTACATTCCTGAAGAACAACAGTTACTGAGCCCTGCCCTGCCCAAGACAATGAGTCCTGACTGGATATTGGAGTCTTGGTCTCAAAGGTTTGAAATTTGTCCAGTCAGCCGAAGTCCATGTCACCCACGATGCCAGTGTTCCCAAGGCCCAGGCTGGACCCTTTGTTCCACTCTATGCCAGGCTTCAGCCATGGTTTCCACTCTATATTCAAGTCCCTTGCTAGTCTATTGGCCTAGAATCCCCATTTATCCACCTCTTGTCAGCCACCTCTCCCTAATGGGGCTGGAACCTAGCTAAGGTTCTGGTTATATAATTATCTACTCTGTCCAGATATCTCTATGGCTGGGTCCCCAGTTATCCTTTTAGAAACTTCAGTGATGTTAATAGTAGTTTTTCTCAGACTTGAAGTGTTTCTGGTTGGACACCAGCTGATTAATAGCAGTAATAAAATGTAACAATTGTAACAACACACCAGCATCACTACCCCGGTGTTTTAGGCCATTATTAAGTAAAATATTACCTCGACAGTTGATCTGATAACCAAGACACCTGCTCAGTGACAAATAGACCGGTAACTTACACAGCAAGGATACACTGGACAAGGGAATGATTTATACCTGGAAGGGACAGGGCAGGGTGGTGAGATATTTCATCATGCTCCTCAGAATGGTGCACAATTTAAAATTTACAAATTGGAATCTTCCTTTTAATATTTTCTGACCATGGTTGACCACAAGTGACTAACACCACAGAATGCAAAACCATGGATAAGGCAGGATTACTATATTACTGTATTCTCACGTTCTGGAATTTACAAGTGGAAATCTGTGAGGGGCCGTTATTCAGTTTACCACGTGGGGACATACAGGTGCAGAGTCAGGGAAGACAGGGCTCAGCTAAAAACAAGGAAGTACAGAACAGAAGTGGAAACCAGGAGGAACTAGGCTTGGTCAAAAACTCATCGAACTGTCTAGACACATCCAAGAGTGAGCATCATTGTCTCCAAAATACGCTCCGTGATGCGATACATGAAGTTGTTAGAATTGAGGGAGCTTTCTAACTCCAGGTAAATGAATGAAGATTGGCGAGGTAATACATCTCTGCTGACTTTTAAAAGAACACAGACTTGAGCTGTCATTCTAAAAGACACAAATCTAAGGGCAAGACCTAAAAAACCAAGGTAGATCAAGGCTACTACAAAGTCTCTCCCCAAAGTTTGGGCAAAAGCAGTGAATACTGCAGGCTTAGGCACAATTCTCCCAAACACTGACATTCCTATTGATAACTAACTGGTTTCAAATTTCTCTTAGGCCACTACAGAAGATTTTGTTCCCAAATAATTACCTTAAAAGCTCTAAGCAGCTTCTGAGGGAAGTGCCCTAGAGCCATTAGTCTCAGCACTATAAAATAAAATAATCCAGGCAAGTAGAACAAGTGATGGTTCATAAAAGCTCTGAGTTCTCTGAATTTTCTAGTCCATGCCCTTTATAAGGACTAATTTGCAGGGTATTGTTATATAATATAAGTGTAAAAAGTGTCTCTGTGTCTGGGACAAAGGAGGTTAGGTTTAGGGCCCGCGTATGTAGTGTAAGGAAAGCATCCATCTCCACCTCGCTTATACTCCATTACCACATGTACCTAACTGGTCTTTTTGACTTCATTCTTGTCCACTAAATTCATCTGTCTCAATGCTAAGGTTATTTTTCTAAAACACACATCTTATCAGCTTGCTTTTCATGTTAACCTCTAATAATACTCACCATCTGTAGAATAAAGCATAAACTCTTTGCTGGAACACATGAGGCCCTAAATGTAGGGTTCTACCTACCTTTACTATTTTATCTCCTACTTCTCCTTTCCATGTGTTAAACAAACACTTCTGTCAAAATGGATGTCTATTTAAGACACTTTTCTCATTTTTATCTCAATGTCTTTGCATATGCTATTCCTTTGTCCTAAAAAAGGACTAATCCATTCCTTGGCTATCCAATTCAAATGCCAATCATTCAGCAAAGCCTCCCTGAAACTAGCTCAGCAAAGCTTTTAAGTTCTCCCTATGTTATTCTGTCATTGCTAACATAAAGGCATAGAGAAAATGCTCTCAGTGTATTGCAGACTTTAACCCAAGCTATGCCACTATCACTTTCCAAAAGGTTCCCATCCGTTCAGAAGTTGGCCCCAGAGAAGCTGTTCTTAGCATGTGCTTCCCACCAGAATCGACTATTAAACCCACCCCAGAATTAGAATCTAAGGGATGGAGCTAAGCAGACTTGTAGGTTTAACCAGCTTCTTGGTTCATTCTGATGCAGACAAGGGAAAGATCTCACCACAACAGAGGTAAAAAAGGCCACTGCTGGTAACTGGCAGTATGGACTCAGACCCAAAAGAGGGGATCTCAGCTAAAGCTGAGTAGGCAGGCAAGGCCACAGCTATGTAGATTAGGACTCAGGGCAGCAGAGGGGCAAAGCCAGGAAACCAAGGTAGAAGCTCTTCTCTCTGAACCAAGAGAACATCAGAAATGGAGAGAAATTCAGATTCAGTGAGGAATCAGGAGCACTGGGTCTACCTTAGACATACTGGAAAACAAAACAAATTCTAGAACTCATCAAATGGAGACTTCTCCAAACAGTAACACTGCCCGACTAGGAAACTTGTTAGAAAACCTTGTTGGGCCCCACCTCAGACCTGTTGAATAAGAATCTACATTTTAACCAGATTTCCAGATGATTCAAAGTCCAAATTGATGTTTGAGAAGCACTCAAGCCTTTGTGCTGGATGACGTCAATCCTGCTGGTCTACAGACTACATGATGAAACGCTAGAGTCTTGACTTAGAACTGAGCTAGATTTAAGCAGTTTGTCTAGTGCAGTGGTTCTCAACCTTCCTAATGCCACGGCCCTTTAATACAGTTCCTGTGGGTTGTGACCCACAGTTTGAGAACCGCTGGTCTAGAGCTTTTAAATTTTCAAAAAATTGGCTCAGCGCCTGTGGCTCAATGGGCTAAGGCGCCAGCCATGTACACCTGAGCTGGCGGGTTCAAATCCAGCCTGGGCCCGCCAAACAACAATGATGGCTGCAACCAAAAAATGGCTGGGTGTTGTGGCGGAAGCCTGTAGTCCCAGCTACTTGGGAGGTGGGGGCAGGAGACTCACTTGAGCCCAGGAATTGGAGGTTGCTGTGAGCTATGATGCCACAGCACTCTATCCCGGGTGACAGCTTGAGGCTCTGTCTCAAAAAAAAATTTTTTCAAAAAATTTTCACTTCTCCTACCTCATTTATCCCCTTAACAACTCTGTGGTGGTTTTGTGGCAGAAGTGGGAGTAGAA
>CAUYRH010110117.1:0-99645 GCA_963574655.1 Perodicticus potto
ATTGCAGCCATCAGTTTGGGGTTAGACATCAGCCAGAAATGCCTCAGAAATGCCAACATCCTGCTTATGATTGGATGTGGAAGAACTCTCTGCTGCATTCACGTTTAAACGATTGGCCCAGAATTCCTCAGCGCTGATCACTTGGCTCACAACAAGGTCTTTATAAAGCTGAAACAAAACAGGGTTTTCTTGCAGCATTCTGTTGTTTTCTTCCAGTTCTTTATTGCTTTCCTCTTGAATTTAGGCAGCAGCTGCTGAAGAAGGTCCTTTACTGCATCTCGCTCTTTCACTGCTGTGCTTTCATTGGAAAAATGGAAGCTAGTTGTGTCCCCTGCATGCAGGACCAGCTGAAGCTGAATTTTAGCTTTTCCTTCTGGACTGATTTTCTGGCATCTAATATCTGCATACATATGGCTGATTGTAAATCTATCTTTGCCTTCAGGTGCCCAAGCGATTCTTTCTGCCTTTAGGTATAGAGCTCCATCCTGCTTCTTTTGGCGAACCTTCTTCACAATCAGTAAAACTTCTGATGAAGTAGCCTTGTTAGCAAAAAGGTGCAGATGAAAGCTGCAGCTCTGGGCAGGGAGTCAGTAACTGGCTTGGGTCGGGTCGAACTCTGCTGCTCTTCTTAGAGCCACTGCTGGGAAGAGGCTGAAACCCAGCGGCCGCAGCAGACGCTACCACCTCTGCTACCAGGAGGGAGAGGGGGGTCTCGCCTCCATCGCTGGCTGCGAGCAGTCTGAGGGCACGTGACCGGAAGTCCATGATATTTTTTCAACAGGTTCCAAACACAGTGTATTTTGAAAGTACATTAACTGTATTAAGTTTTCCACTGTTAGGTACAGAGAGAGTAAAGCAAATCTTCTACTCCTGTTGAGAGCTGCTGCTTTTCTTTGTTAGGAGTGGTGTATTCCAGTTGCATTCATACAAGGTTAAATGGTTGACCCCCACTCCTAAAAGTCACATCTACCCAGAACCTCAGAATGTCTCTTTATTTGGAAACTGGATCCAAATTATATTTGTGAAGATGAAATCATACTGGATTAGAGTGAGCTCTAAATACAATAATTTGTGTCCTTATCAAAGGCTGTGTGAAGACATAGACACATAGACATACGGAGGTCACACCATGTCACAACAGAAGCAGAGATTAGAGAGATGAGTGTACAAGACAAGGAACACCAATGATAGCCTGCTGGAAAAAGTTAAGGAAGGATCCTTTCCTAGAGCCTCTGACACTTCAATTTGAGGTTTCTGGCTTCCGGAACTGTGGGAGAATAAATTGCTATTGCTTTAAACAGCCTGGGTAATGGTAACTGTCATGGCAACCACAGCAAACCAACACATGCCCTAACTCCAACTCCTAGAAGGTGATCATCTGTGGATGAAATAAAAGCCGGATGTTTTTACCAAGGCCACTCCAGCACCACGGGGCTTCTGAAATCTTTGCTCAGGTCTTATCCTCCCAGCTACTGCTTTCTCCTGCCATTTCTTGGAGTTATGCCCTTCATAGGCACAACTCCGGGCTTAGCGAATGCCTTCAGAGGAGATCTCACATGTATATGTGGTATTACTTCCCTATGGTTCTGTCCTTGGGATTTGCTCAAGTCATAGCAATTTAACAGCTCCATACTCCAGCCTCTTCTTTCATATCTCACGGGAGTGAAGTTTTCTGTAAGGATTCTGTTTCCACATTGCCTATAGCAAATAAATGGTCCCAGGTAACACCATTAGCATTCAGTACAAAATTTTAGATTTAAAAGTAGTTTTCCTCAGAATTTTGAAAACATTGGCTCATTATTTTATTGTATTCTAGATTGCTGATGTGAAATTTTATGCCAAAAACAAAGCAAAAACTGTTCAGTCCTTTATCCTAGGAACATTCAAATGTTTATTATTTTTCTGGTGTTCTGAAATGTATATAAGGTTGTAACCAGGAATTGAAATACATTTTTTTATCCTGCTCAGCATTCAGTGGACTTTTTCAGTAGAGCAACTTTATGTTATTTTTAAAATTATATACACTTTCTTATATTTCTCTTATTACTTCCTCCATCTAATTTTCTGTAATTGATTTAAATTATTAGACTCCCATGATTGCTCCTCTTTGTCTCTTTCAATAATTTTTCTCCCATTTTTCATATTATAGTCTTTTGTTTTATGTTAAAGAGGCCTTCCTTAAATTTTGTTCCAGGTCCTTTATAACAAGATAGATAGATAGATCTATCAACTGATTCAGGTGATGAGATCTGAAGAGGGGATTAGAAATGAGCACTGGCCAGGACATGCCTAGAGCAGATTGAAGGAGAGATTAAGATCATCTGGCTTTTTGTCCTTAGCTTAAAAAGGTAATTCAATGGCAATGAGGATATGAATGATGACAGCCTGCAATAAATAAATGTCCAGGTCAGACCACTTTCACAGACTCATAGACTTCTTGATATTTTCATTGAAATTTCTAATGGATATATGAAATTCAGATGAATGTCCAATGTTCAAGATAAATGTCCAACTTCCTGCATCCCCAAAAATCTGCTCCAAATTGAGCCTGCCCCATTTCGCTGGTATTAGAGAAGTGATAGTGAGAACAGCCCCATCTTTCTAGGGGTTCATGTCAGAACTTTGTACTCATTCCTAACTCTTTTTTTCTCACATGCTACATCCAATTTATTAGGAAATACAAATGCCACTACAACTGATACTTGATAAACTGGCACCTTTAAAATTTAAGAATCCTTTTCCCAGAAGCTACCTATTATAAAAGCAGCCGCAAAGAGAGAACTGTGGCAGGGGCATGAACTCTGCAAAGGTATAGTCGTAGTTAACAAAATGGCCAGCTATTGTTTTTAGGCTGCTTTTCTATAATTGCTTATTACTTTCGAGTCATGTAAGCAATGGTCGTAAGATTCATAGCTTTCATGATTTATCCCATAGATAACATCAAACTTGTGAAACCTAAGATTGGAATTTGAAATATCTTCCAGACCCTGCATTTTGGTGGACCAACTGACCCAACCAGACCCGTTGCCCACACCAAGGAACTAACTCAACTGGTCTTGTGATCCCCACCCAGAAACTTACTCAGCACAAGAAGAAAATTTCTACGCCTCTATTGGGTTTCACCACCAACCCAATCAATCAATACCAATTCCCTATCCCCTTGACCACCAAACCATTCTTAATCTCCAAATCCCCTTGACCACCAAACCATCCTAATCTCCAAATTCTCAGGGAGGCATATTTGAAAAATCTCTCCCATCTCCTCACTCATAATCCTGCAATACTAAACTCTTTCTCTGCTCCAATCCCTTCTGTCTCAGTGTATTGGGTTCCTTATGTTCAGTGGGCAATAAAATCCAATTGGACAATAACAAATTTCACATAGAATAAAAGCCAAAGTCTTCATGACAACCCCAAATGTCTCCTCCCTTTGTTTCTTAGATGTCCCCCAAATACTTACAGCTTATTTCATGCTAGCCTCATTAACTTTCCTGCAGTTCTTTGAACATACCAGAATGCTAGACACATTCCCACCTAATGGCGTTGCCCTAGCTATTTTTTCTGCCATGATCACTCTTACCCCAAATATCTACTTAGCTAAATTCTCACCTCCTTCACACTATTGCTCAAATTGCTTCTCAGTTAGTTCTACCCAGATTACCTTGGAAAATATTATAGACTGTCCCTCAAGCCCTGACACACTCAATCTCCTACATTTCTCTCTCTTTTTTTATTTTTCCAGAAATCCAAATCTCTTCTAACACACTGTAATTTACTTACATATCAGGTATTTTTCATTTTCCACTTCCCCATCCCATGAGTGCATAGCCTCATGAGGAAAGATATCTTTGTCTGCTTTGTTTGATAATGTATGCTGAGTGCTTAGAAGAGTATCTTCACCTAGCAGAAGTTGGTTAATATAATGAACACATCCATCTTTTGAATCACTCTACTCCAATGTGGACTTGTTGCTCTTCATGTTTGATCCATAGCTGTACACAAGAAGTCTTCCTTCAGGAACCTCCTAGAGATTCTTTCTGTATCTTTCTAAACCTGAAACACCTTTATCTTATATCCTTCTATCCCCTTTCTTGGTTTTAGATAGAATACATCCTCCTATAGCAGTGGTTCTCAACCTATGGGTCGTGACCCCTTTGTAACAATGAAAATACATCCTGCATATCAAATATTTACATTATGCTTCATAACAGTAGCAAAATTATACTTATGAAGTAGCAAAAAAAATAATTTTATGGTTGAGGGTCACCACAACATGAGGAACTGTATTAAAGGGTGGCAGCATTAGGAGGCATTAGGAAGGTTGAGGACAACTGTCCTACAATTTCTTAATAAAGGATATGGAAAAGGTACATTATTTGAGAACTTGCACATTTGAAAATGTCTTTATTTCATCTTTATATAGATATTACAATTTGATTGGCTATAATCCTGTGTTGGAAATGAAATATTTTCTGAATTTTGCCTGATGGAAGCAGTGTTTCTGTTGAGATATCAAAATCATTCTGATCCCTGATTTTTGGGTATGATACTTATTTCTTTCTCTAGAAGTTAGTAGGATCTTCTTTTTGCACCCACTGTTCTGATGTTTTACAATCATGGGCTGTGGTGTAGATACAGTTTCATCGATTTTTCTAGGTTTTCAGTGGACCCTTTTTATATTGGAATTTCAGAGCAAATGGTTAGAGTTTGTAGACTGAGGGTGTTTTGTAAGTAACATTTCTGGAGCCTTTTTGGAGAAACACAGCAATGTCAATATTGTCAAATCTATTGTCTTGGACTGGTCAAATTTCCCAGAGAAGAGTGTTCTCTCTGCTTCCCAGAGGGTAAGAACGTAGCTGCCAACTTTCTGGGATTGCAGTGTCTCTGTTTTCAGCATTGATTATGCATAAGGTCATTTAATCCCTCTTTCTGTGTAGGTAAGATACCTATACTCTCCATTTAGAGATACTTCTTTTTACCTTCTGCCCAGAATAAAATTCTAGACAACTGCCCTGTAGAAGAAGAGCAGTTGTTAACAGCATGTAGCAGGTGAAGGGATCTGGGAATCTCAATGCATCTTAAAGAGTTTTTATGCAAACCTCTTTATTTGAGGCCCCAAACCAATCTCCAGTTTCAGAAGTACCTAACTACTGTCCTGAATGTTTTGAAGATTCTTCTACCTGTATCTGAAATCTATTATTCCAGCAGTTAATATGGTTTTGGGTTTCAGGGGTCTGCTAAATCTGTTATTATTTCATATCTGCTTTTCAGTGTTCCAAACTTTATTATATATATATATATATATATTTTTTTTTTTTTTTTTTTTTTTTGTAGAGACAGAGTCTCACTTTTATCACCCTCGATAGAGTGTCATGGTGTCACAAAGCTCACAGCAACCTCCAACCCCTGGGCTTAGGAGATTCTCTTGCCTCAGCCTCCCAAGTAGCTGGAACTACAGGCGCTCACCACAACGCCCGGCTATTTTTCTGTTTTGCAGTTTTGGCCGAGGCCGGGCTTGAACCCGCCACCTTCAGTATATGGGGCCGGTGCCCTTCTTGATGAGCCACAGGTGCCGCCTTATAATTTTTTTCTTGTTATCCCTTATCAGTCTACATCTCTTAAAAGATAACTTTCAGCAGCTTTAATGGGGTTTTAGGAAGGGAAAAATTAAAATTAAATGCATAAAATTCAATTTTCCATCTAAACTTAAAGCCTCTTGTTCTCTTTAGGTGTCCTTCAAATGTGAATTTTTGGAGTGGGGCATAGGGTTAACCATGGGCTTAATCTGACAGCTTGATTCATAATCAGAAATTAAAAGTTACATTTCAATTGTAACTAAGTATTTTGAAATAAAAGTCACATGTTTTTTAAATTTAAGATATAAATTCTTAGGTAATGAAAAAGATATTGAAATATATAATTATGTACCATTAGAGATAATTTGGTCACATAATCTTTTAGTGGTTTTATCAATTCCTGATCCAACTAATTTTTTCTAGCTAGTCATCTTAATACTCAGTGCTAGAGTAAGTTCTTTGAGCTAAAGAAAAATTACTAACCCTTGACAATGTCATCCTGTTATTATATTTGACATTTACATTTTACATTTTAGGGTTAAGAATGAGTCATTACAGATTCAATATTTACAGGAGAATGAGGACCAAAGACCCCATTCTTAGCAAGGAAAAACACCCCCAGAAAAAGGGAAAAACAGAGACATAAGCTGAGCAAGGCAGAATAAAAACAGTTTAGCTAACTTATTTTCATTTTTTTTCTTTTCTTTTCTTTTTTTTTTTTATTAAATCATAGCTTAAGACATGAAACTATAAAAATATTTGGAGAGAATAGCTAGCTTACTTTTAAATCAGCAGCTAAATTACTTCCCTGAACAGTTCCTGCTTTTGCTGACCTATAAGAGATACAGCTTGCAAACACCCCTGCTGGGTCTGTAAACATGCTGAAGAAAGGAGGGAGCTACTTGCAAGACCTGGGAAGGAACATTACCCGGCCATCCCCTGCCCAACAGTCAAAGCAAATATCCATTGTGAGGATTTGTATTATGGCCAGAGCAGAGATCAAGGGAACAGCTTGAGCCTTGAAATATGAAATATGGGGGGGAGGGTTTGTACCCCCAATCACAGAGGAAGACCCCTTTGGGTAGAGAGCAGAGGGAAATTCTTCTGTCCCACCGATTCTTCAGAGGAGCCTGATGCCATTGGGGCGTCTTCTCCACAGAGAACTAAGGGAATTAACCTCCCCCCAGGAATCTGTGTGTGTGACACAGACAGGAGGCTACCCCTACAGAAGCCTCAGGTTTTGGATTTCTCAAGGCTGCTCAAACCCTTCAAGTTAATGATTATAGACAAGAACTAACATGCTTACTCAGAGAAACTGCTGTCGTTTTTGTTCCATTCCTCGGCTTATCCTCTGGGCTAAATGAGATGATAGCCCTCAATAAAAACTGAGGGGAACAAACACTCAGGCCCGCTCGCTGGAACCTCACAAGCTAGCGATGGTCCCCTGTGTCCCCACCTTTGAAAACTCTATTTTGTGTGTCTAATCTCTTTATTTATGTCTTGCCGCTTTTAACTTTATTTTTCATCAGTTGACTGACAGTCGTCAGTTTCACAGGTCTTAAAGGTCACTGACCCCATGTGGGACCCCAATCACCTAAGTACCTGAAGTTGTTAAAGTGAACTAAACAATAATATAGTGTTCAACAATCTATTCTTTTGCTTTCGTGTAAGCAAACATTTCTTACTTTGAGGTTATTCAAGCTTTTTGAACTTGAAAGTTAACTGCATAAAAAAATTGAGAGAATTTTTTTCTTTTGACTCTAGTAATGAATATAAAGAGAAAACAAAGGTTACATTCGCTCCAGAACTGATATTTTAAATTTTTCATGTTGACCTGTATAGGATGGTAGTCAGATTGTGGGTACATAGTACCTAACTAACCCCTGGCTGCAGTAGCAAAACTTATTTGAAAAGTCCCAACAAATACTGTTTTTAAATGAATGTACTTTACAAAAAAGGAATACATAATAGCAAATTATAAAGAATATTCAATTCTGTAAAGAACAGCATGTTTTTTGTTTGAAATTACTAAATCGAATCACTTTTTGGCAAGTGGCATAAATTACTTAGTTTAAACTGACTCTACCCTCAATAGTCAATGGCTATCTTCTTTGCACAAATCCATAGATTGCCTTTATTTTGGTGATTTCACACTTAAAAAATGAATGCTAAGACAAAAATGCATTCCTTATAGTACAGGCTTCCATCCCTGCTTGAAGAATATCTTGCTTCTTTAGTCAAATTACAGTGCTATTGAGTACTGCCCTTATTATAATCCTAAATTAGTTTTTAGAATTGCAGTATTATATTCCCTTACAAAAAGCTAGAATTCACAAAAAGACACAATGATAGACAATTTATCCCCCAAAACATTTCTTATAAAATGAAGTAATGGGATATTGAATTTATTCCTAAATTGAATAAGCCAAGGCCACCCTGCCACGGTACCATGGCCCTCTGCCACTCCATATCTGCCATGTGCAGGGCACTCTCCTTTGGGTGCTTGGCATTTGAGGTTCTGCCTTACTGTACCACTGGGTGGGCAGTTAGGTGGGATCTGTCTCTGCACACTCACCCCCACTTTGTGCTGCACAGGATGGCTAATGGTCTCCCAGGTCTGCTGTGTATGCTGGTCCCACCCTGGCAAAAACACTCACATCTAAGTTAAATAAACACTAGTGTCGAAGACTACAGGGTCAGGCTATGAAGTCATTCGTTTAACAAATATTTATTAAGCACCTACTATGTGCCTGCTGGCACTATGGTCATCACTGAGGCTATAATGGTGATCAAAGATGAACAAGGATCTCACGGAGTTTCTAGTCTGCAAGGTTTCCAAATGGTGGTCTGTATTCTGTTGTGTTATGTTTTCTTGCTATTGTTGCTTGATTTAAATGGGATTGCCTTTGACAAGGCTTTGTGCTGTCCAATTAGCTGTGATATTCTTGCTTCTTTTATATTGTCATATATTTCTATTCTCTGCCTAAATCCTGTGGACATTAGGCTTTGTGGCCTCTGCACTAGCTGAGACAGGGCAATCCAGGCTTAAGCCCTAATTCTGCTATGCGTGGTGTGACTCTGAGTAAGCTAATTTATCTCTACTCCTCACTTATCTTCTATTAAAATGGGAATAATAACATCCTACTATAAAGAATTATTGAGGTTAAAAATAAGACAATACATAAGATACTTTGCACAGTGAATTACCCATAGATAGTACGTTTGTAGTTCAGTCTCAAACATAGGCAGTAAGTAGTATGTCATCTTTCTTAAATAAAGATGAGCCTTTTAAAAATTTAAATAAATTTTAAGGAATATCTAAACACAATATATCAGTTTTCATTGCTATTTTCCTAACTATATGATAAAGAATCTATCTTGCCTAAAGCATTTGGCAATGAATGATGTACAGAAGTTCAGGAGAAATATTAGGGCATTTAACATAACATAATATTTATGCCTCTTAACTAAATTTATTTCATCCAGAGTAACCTAGTAACCATAACCTATGCACCCTAAGACAGTCTGTCAGGCTCTGAAACATTTTTCCACCTAATCATGACTGAGAAGACGGAAGGTATTTACATAGTGTCTGGCTTACAGTGAGTTTTGTCTAAATTATTTTATTTCACCCTTACATCATTCCTTTGAAATGGGAAAGTGAGGACTTCAAATTTCATCTTGTGCAAGACAAATCCCAAGTCACAGAAAGGCTAACTGGCGTTGAACATGCTTGAAAAATAATGGAAAAACTTGCACCTCTCCTGGCATTATACTGGGCTATCTTCACCAGAACAGAGAAAATGACTTTGATCCTAGAACGTAGAACAATTGCAGAGATGCAATTGTTTCCCAGCACCAATTTTTTATTCATTCACTAGGTAAGTATTTATTATAGTTTCACTATGTGCCAGGCACAGTCCAAGATGCTTGGGACATAACAGTGAAAAAGACTGAAAAGGCCCCTGCTCTAGTAGAGCTTATAACTTGTTAGTTAAGAGAGATAGAAATAACTAAGAATATTAATGCAGAAATAGCTTAATTACAGATGGGGGAAAGAGCTTTGAGGAAAACAAAACCTAGTACTATAAAAGAATGGCTAGCCAGAGAAAATAAATGTTAGATACAGTCAAGAAAGACCTTTGTGCAGAGCTGGAGTTTGAGCTGGTTGAGATCTGAACACAGACAGCAGAGGGGATGGCTAGGTGCAGAGCAATCAATGGAAGGGCCCCAAAAGACTTTGATATAATCAAAGATTTTTAGAAACAACAACAACAGAAAGAAGGCCAGTCAGTGTGCCTTTTCCCCTGAATTTCAGCTGAATTTGCTAGGAGCATGTTGATCAAAGAGAGTGATAAGGAGATGAAGTCTGAGAGATAAGCAGGAGCTGAATTGTGGTAGGTCTCCAAGGTTGCTAAACAGACTTTAGATCTTGTTCTAATAACACTGGAAAGTCACTGGAAGGGTTTTTTATATGAGGAGCTACATGATCTTATATACATATTAAAGATCATTTTGGCTGCTCTGTGTGTGTGTGTGGACAGGCATGGGAAGGTGGGATGGGGTAGATGGTAAGAGCAGAAGCAGGATAAGCTAAGAGCTACTGAAGCAGATCAGCTAATACTGTCTTTGAAAGACAGGCTAAGAAGAGAAGGTAGGGAGAACTGGCAATATTCAGGATATATTTTGGAATTAGGGTTCACAAGATATATAGATGGATTATATGACAGCTTAGTGGCCATAAATTTCTTAGGTTCTTGCAAAGGTGAAATCAGGTCTGGCACCATGACTTGCTTTGGCCAATAGGATGGGGAAGAAATAGATTTGTGCAAATTTCAAGACTGGGCTTAGATGCTACAGCTCCTGGTTTTGCTCTCTTAAAATGCTGCCATGAGATCACCATATAAGGAAGCCTTCCTAGCTTACTACAGGATGGGTGGTCATCTAGAAAAAACGAAGGCACTCCAGCTGACAGCCAGCACCAATAGCTGGACATGGGAATGAAGACTTCTTAGTCCTTCCAGCCCAGCCGTGCTATCAGTTAAATTATCCCCATACATAAGCCCAGGCAAAATCAGCAGGAAATCCTTCCAGCCAACTCACAGAACTGTAAGAAATAATAAATCACTGTTTTTTTTAAGCCACTACACATTTTCATCATTTGTTATGCAGCAGCAGATAGCTGATACAAACTGTATCTAGAGTGTGAGAGGAATTAAGGATAGGTCTCAAAATCGCAACTTCAACAACTGAGTAGAAAATAGTGCCATTTATTGATTTGGAGAATATTGAAAGAGGGAAAGCTGAGTTAGAAAATCATGAATAACATTTTGGCCATGTTGAGTTTGGAAATGACTGTTATCTACACATTTGGGATATAATCATCTTGAAATCCACTAATGTATAAATAGCATTTAAAGCCACAGGAGTAAAAAGACTCTCCTAAAAACAGAATGCAGGTAGTGAAGAGTAGAACTAAGAATGAGCCTTGGGGTGCACCAACTTTTGAAGGTTTGTCAGAAAATGAAGAACCAACAAGAGAGACAGAGAAGAAGCATTTCAAGTGCATAGGAGAAAATCCAGGAAAGAACGTGTGGCTCTGTGGAATCCAAGGAAAGATGATATTTGAAGAAAATAGACTTGATCAAGTGACACTAGTAGGCAGTAGGGTGACTGTGAATCTGTCAACATGACAACCATGGAAAATTATGAGCATCTGTGGTTGACTTGAGATCACCCTATATGCCACTCCCTCCAGCAGCATTACCAAGCAAGGCGGCAGAGCATTGCAAGAGGAAGTCGGGAGCTACTGCATCAAAGAAGTTTTTTGTGGTTCTTTTGTTTCCTTATTGGCATATTTTTGTAACAAAATAGTCAAGGGGTATGAATGGTTTTGTTACATGGAAGTCAAAGCTTTCCTGTGTCTGTCACCAGAAGAGTGTTCGCGTACCCAACAGGTAAGTTTTTATCCCACGCCACCCCTCCCACCCTCTCCCCTTCTTGTTTTCTCTCTATGTCCATAGGTACCCATCATTCAGTGCCCATTTATTAGTGAGAACGTGTGGTGATTGGTTTTCATTCCTGAGATACTTGAGTTAGGATAATGGTCTCTAGTTCCATACAAGTTGCTGCAAATGACATTATTTCATTCCTTTTTATGGCTAGATGTTTGATTTATTTGTATGTGTTTTGTTGTTTTGTTTTTAAATCCTCCTAATCTTTACTCACGTCCCAGAATCATAAAGCCAGAAATTACCACTCATTCCAGTTCACCCCTCAATGTGCAGTTGAGGAAACTAAAGAAACAGAGAAGGAAATTACCCTGCCCATAATTATACCATAAGCTATTACTTGAGTTGTGGGTGCTTACACACGAGATTTTCTCACTCACAATCTGTGCATTAAGGAATCATTAATTTTACAAAAGAAACTTCTCTGACAGGTATCAATGTCAATAACTACTATATCCACTTGCATGTATTCTATCGACTACACATTTAAGAAAGTACAAAGCTGCCCATTCACTACATGAAAGGATCCTACAAAGGCCTCTCTAGAATCATCTATGCTTTCATGCCCTTTTCCACTAAAAGTATTACCTGGCAAAAAGCTGTTAAAAGGAACAACTAGCTCTCACTAGGGTGGAGATTCTTTAAAGGAGTTGGGAATCCCAAATAGCAATTTATTATACTCTTTTACTTTCCTTTTCAAGTCTCTGATTATTGTTAATTCCTAGTGGGAAATAATCTAAGGATTTTAAATTTGTGTCTGCAAAGAAAGAGTAATAGCAATTACTTAAGATAAAAGATGGATTTATTACAGCAGAACAATGTTTTATTCTCTCCTTTACCCATAGCCTTGTTAAAAAAACAATATGCAGGTGGTGCCTATGGCTCAAAGGAGTAGGGCGCCGACCCCATATGCTGGAGAGGTGGCGGATTCAAACCTAGCCCTGGCCAAAAACCACAAAAAAAAAAAGCTACATATAACTATAAGAAATACATAATTTAAATGTTCAAATAAATAAGATAATAAAAACTTCCTGGCATCCTGTATTGACAATACTTTCAGAAAAGGGCTCCACTTTCAGTGATACATGTGTGGCTGCCATTCTAGAGACTCCTGGAAGCTGCCACAGTATGCCTCAGCAGTTGGATACTTTTTCTTCCATTCCTAAGATACTTTACTAAGAAGAAGTCTTAGCCACTGCAATCAGGCAAGAGAAGGTAATCAAGGATATCCGAATGGGGTAGGAGGAGATCAGACTCTCACTTTTCACAGATGCACAGATGATATGATCTTCTACTATGCTGTTTTCATCACTATAGACTTATAGTATAAACTAAAGTCTGTTAACATGATGCCTCCAGATTTCTTTTTATTTCTCAAAATTGTATTGCCTCTTCAGGGTTTTTTCTGATTCCATAAGAACTTTGGGTTCTTCAAAGTATGACATTGGTGCTTTGATGGAGATTGCATAGAATCTGTAGATTGCTTTGGGCAGTATGACATTTTAGTAATGTTGATTCTTCCCAGCCACAAGCATGGTATGTTGTTCTATTTGTTAATGTTTCGGCTATTTCTTTTATCAGGGTTTCATAATTCTCTTTATAGAAATACTTCATGCCCTTAGATATATTCCTGCAGGGTGGAGAGCTTAAATCCTCATCAGCCTACTTAGAAGGCACTTTAAATTGCTAACTTGGGCTAAGCAGAAGCTTTCCCAGGAAAACGCTTGTTGCTGGGATCACTCCTTAAGTGGCTATCCCCTTACCCAGTGTGCCAAAACCGGTCTCACCCTATGCCCCTGAGGGCTAAGGCTGCAAGGGGTCTCAGTCCCTGCCTTTAGGCTGCTCAGTCACTAGATTACTCACTCCCACCCGATGCTTGTTCTGTGACCCTGAGGGTTGAGCTTGCCGGGGCAGTTCTCCCACGATGGCTCCGCACGGCCCACAACCAAACACTGGTAGCTCCGTCAGGCTCGGTGGCTCAATCTGGGGACCCAGACCACACTCAAAGACCTCTGTATCCTTGCCCCAGTTCTCCCAAGGCAGTTCAACCGAGTGCCAAGTCAAAAAGAAACCCAAACAGACACAGGTAAGTCCTTTCTAGTTTGTAATCTCACTGCTGCTGCAGCCACAGCTGCCAGCAGGATTAGACTGAATGAGCACACGCAACCACTTGCCAGGTCTCCACTGCTTTTGCCTTCCTCAGGGGGTCCAGAAGTCTCACGCTGTCTCCCTGTGTCCCCAAAGGGATGTTTCTGGGCAGATCCCACCAGCCAGAGATGCCTGAAGTCCTCTCTCCGCAGTCTCACCGTGCCCAGTTGCAAGGAAGCTGTTACTCGGCTGCCATCTTAAAGCCAAATCCCCTCAATTCACTAATTTCTTGAGACAAATTTTGGACTATTATTTAGGTTTCCATTTCCATATTCTCCTCAATTTCAATCATCTTACTTGCCATCCATATTCTGAATTCTATTTCTGACATTTTGGCAATTTCTTCATGGATGATACTTTCTTTCTATTGAATCTCCCTTTTAATCTCTTGGGGGAATTGATCTGTTCTGACTTTTCATGTTGGCAGAATTCTTCTGTTGGATCCTCCCCATGAGGGTTTCAGCTTTTAAAAAACATTAATTATACTTTTTTATTTGAAATGATAGGTCCCTGAGTGATTACTGAGAGATAATCAGGAAACTCCATACAGACCTATTTAGCAACTAAAACTGGCAGAGTGATGCCAGATTCGGAGACCCCAGGACCTGGAGCTAACCGCCTCTTTGCCAATGAGTTGGAGCTTGTGCTTGTGGCCCTTCTCCTGCAGCCTTATGGAGCTCCCTTTCAGGGCTGAAGTGGGAATCTCTGAGAGCTGGCTTGGTGAGATAGTACAATCTGGTTCTGTCTTCGTTTCAGCCTATCCTCTACCCTGTTCCAAGGAGTCATAGTATTTCACTAGAGCAGTTGTGCTCAACTTTCCTAATGCCACAATGTATTTTCATTGTTAAAAAGGGGTCACAACCCACAGGTTGAGAACCACTGCACTAAAGCATCTGCTGAACAAAGATGTGAACAGCTGCAGCCTTCCCCCTGCTGGCAATAGCTGTAGGAGGGAATATGTGCACAGCCCTGCTAATTCTACCCCATCCCCTCTTCCCATGCAAATGAAGTCAAGTTTGCAGTGAACCTATAGCTGCAGCCAGCAGCAGCTGGAGAACAAAAATCCACGGAGAGTTCTGAGGAGAGTTCCAGTTAAGCTCACTTAGGCACCATGAGCAACACCCACCCAAACAAGTTCAGAGGGGTGCCAGGTATCACCAGACAGATACTTAGCAAGGGCTCTCCAGGGGCCTGGGGGGGCGTTCCCTTTTAGCACGAATGAGAGCCAGGAGAGACCATAGCTCTTCATGCCAAAGTTAGAACTACATCACCACTGTTTCACCTTGGAGCAGGTGGTACAACATGGGTTCAGTAGCCCACACAATATATAGGCCTCTCAGAGAACTCACCAAACAGTGCAGGACTGCAGAGAGAGCATTTGTTCACTTTTGTGCCAGACAGAGAATATTTGTTCACTTTTGGACTCAAAGGTGGAAATACCCAGGTGTGAGAGAACTGAGACCTCATAGTTCTCTCCTGGGGGTGAAGTAAGAGGTTCCCTTTGTTCCCTGTTCACTTACGGAAAACCCACAGTGGGGCTCCCAGTTGGAGGAGCAGTTTCCTATTCCCTTGGCAATAGATGTTTTCAGACTAGTTGCTTCAGATCTAGGTTCCCTTGGCAATAGGTTGCTAAAGATCTCTGTTATCTTTTCGTCCTCTTTCTCCGCCTTGCAATTTGTCTCAGTGGGGACAGTGTGCACTTTGTGCTCAACTCTCCACTTTTGACTTCTTCAAGTTCACTTCAGTCCAACTTTTATCCTTCTGGGCAGGAGATTCTGGCGAAAGCTGCCTCTAGTCAGCCATCTTACCCCTCCCTATTTTTGATATCTTAATATTAATATATCAGGGTTTGACATCTCAAAGCAACAGCAATAGTTTGCTTTTATTGAGCATTTATTATATGTCAGCCATTGTTATAACTAAATATTTTGTATGTATTAACTAATTTAGTTATCATATAAAGCTTAACAAGGAACTGTTATTATCATTCCTACTGTATAAATTAGAACACGAGGGCATATATAAGTTAGAAAACTTGTCCAAAATAAACAGATAGAACCGGGATTTAAGCCAGCCTATTTGAATTTAGAGCCAATTTTTGTTAAAACAATCTAAAGTATATAAAGGGAGAATGGTGCTTAAATATTTATGTTCTACAGTCATGTATATTTTATTTTAGAATTTCTTCTTTTCATCTGTTATTCATAAATCTCTTCCTTAAAAGTTAATTTAGTTAATATCTATTTTATCATAAATTTATGAGATGCATATTTACATAATCTATTTTCTTTATATATTTGATGAATTTAATAAGTGTATTCTTAAATAAAATTTATTCTCTTTGCATGTGTACTTATATAGAACTCCAAACCTACTCAACAAAGAGTGGGCAAGGAAATATTAGTATTTCTAAATTCCTGTTTCCAAGCTTTCAAATGATAGTTTAACATGCCATGTAATTCATTGTGAAATAGCTTCACTTTACTGTCCAGTCATTTTGTGCTGACAGAATGTAAAGTATTTTTGTTTTTGTTTTTTAATAAATTTCACTGATAACGCCAAGAAAAAATGTCAGCTCTATCTATTCAATAAAATTTCAAATTATGTTCAAAATATGGTACTCTTCCTTCAGTCAGTACTATTTTTCAATCAAAATGGATTTTTGAAAATATCACTCTAAGTTTAATAAAAATCAACTACTGTGACCCCACTCTTATCCCAGGTATATTTGTAAATTTATCTTGCTGCCTCTACTGTTTTAGAGAAATATTTTAGTGAACATATTAACAAATTTCCTAAAATATATTATGCTAATAGGGCAGTACCTTTTAAAGAAACATCACTGTTTATTCATTTATAGAGAGGAAAATTAAACACTGGTATATTAACTGAAATCTTATTTATCTCTGCATAACTATTCTCAATTTTCTACTGCCTTATCTGTATGTATTTCTTTAAATTCCCAACAAGGCTTTTACCTAGTATTTCTTCCTTGTAGCCTTATAAACGTCAACTAAATTCAGTACTATCCCAAGCAAACAATCACATAGGTAAATACATAATATGCATTCAAAAACTAAACTAAAATCATTTTCTAGAAGGCTGTGAAACTTAAATTTATACCTTGTATGTCGGATTAGTTCCTTGTCTTAATTTAATATTTTTAAACAGTAAGGTTTGCACACAATGAGAAATCGGGTTTTACATAACAAAATATCCCCTAGGTTTCTGAGTAAACCTTGATCCAAATGTAGTTGCATGTTTTATTGAAACTAAAATGTCTTTCATTGTGAGATACATTCCAACTTAAGAGATGTTGAATTATGTTTTTAAAATTCACATTAAAAGTGATAAAATATGGTATTAAAGTTTTCAAGAAACAATGTAGATCCTTTAAAGAAATGGTAGACATAGTAAACTTACTATTTTTATCAGACAGATGGACCACTATAGAGGTAATTATTAGGAAATCATTCCCATGTGGCTCTGTTCTTAAAATTGCTGTACATTTTCTGGGCAATAGTAATTATTATTATTACCTTGCATGTGCCCCATCTACTGAATACCTCTGTCAGTAATGTAACATGGGCCTTGTCAACTAAACTCACCTGTGGTGTCCTTTTCCTTTTAGCATGTACCCACTTTGTCTTTCTTACCTTTTTTCTTATAGCATTTTACATCTTTGACAAGCCAATTTTGTTTTGGCACAACACAAGATACAAACAAAAACATAACACTTTGAGAGTAACATGAGCAAGATGGCACAATAGGACTGTCAGGTTTTCATCCCCCACAGAACAGTTATCAATGTGTAGAAATATCTTCTTAAGAGCTAAGAAAGCTAAGTAAGATATTACAGCATCTTGGTATAGCACAAAAATAAGAAAATATATATTGAAAATGGCAGGAAAGATAGTCTTACATACCCTCAAGCTCAGGCAGCTCAGCATGGTGCAGAGATACTGTTTAAGTAGGGAATGGAGTAAAATGTATGCCCCACTCTGCCATGGACACTAGCACCAACCCCACTCCATTCCAGTGGGCTGCAGTGCTGAGCCAGCCCTGGAAATCCCCGGCTCCAGGTCTGCCACAGCAAGAAATTGTCACTCCAAGACCCAGGCCTCAGGCCTTCTCCAACTCCAAGCCCATACTTGCAAAATTAGGCTACATGACAACTCCTACAGACCAAAGGACTAGTCTAGCCTCTGGGGCCTCAGGCTCAGGGTCATCCACCAGGGCCTCAGGCTCTAGTGGACTGAAGTTCCAGGTCAGTTTCCACAGACAAAGGACAAGGTCCACTCCTGCAGACTCAGGCTCTAGGCTTACCTCAATTCCAGGCCAGCCCTTTGGGCCCAAAGTTTTAGTCCCACACCCATTGACCCAGGTGCCAGGCCTTCCCTAGTAGACACTGGGATAAAATTAGTCCTTGTAGACTCAGAAATAGGCCCATATCCATGGACCCAGAGGTCAGGCCCTCCCCAGGACCAGGCTTGGCCCAAAGGAGCAAAGCTCCAGAATCATCCCATTAGACTAGAGTTCCAGGCACACCCTAATGATATAAACGTCAGGCATCTCGATGAACTCAGGATCCAGCTTATCCTCCCTGCTGACTGGGCATCAGGAAAGCTCATTCAAGGACTCCAGCAGCAAGCCTGCCCACTGGTTGTGTGAGGCATCCCACCCAGAATCTTTGGTCAAGCTAGTTCTACTGATTTCAAGTGCATAGAGGGAAATATAACTCAGTGGAAATCAATGGGGCAGGGGAATGGGCAAAAGCATACTTAATGGTTACAGTGAACACTACTTAGGTAATAAGCACACTTATAGCTGGCACTCAAGCATTACAAAAGCAATCCATGTATCCTAAGACATTTGTGCTCTTTTCATATTTTAAAATTTAAAAAAAGAGTATACCACTGTAAATTGCAATCCAGGAGCTAGAAATCTATTCCTTCTTATGCCCCACAATGTTCTTATTCCACAAAGCTTGTGAATTGAAACTGGTCCTGCAGACACTCATGTATCTAGCAAACACTTTGCAAGTACATATTGTAATACGCCTCCACCTCCACATTGGATATCTTAGAAGTGTGCACCTAATTACAAATGAGTATGAGAAATATTGATTTGACTTCATTATCATCTCCAAATAAAAGAAAGGTGAAATGGAGGTTGAAAAAGCCATCCAAATATCAGGCATAATTATTTACAAAAGCAAATATTCTTCCATTTTCCCCCCTATAACCTCAATTGCAGTTGGTTGTACATGACTTCAAGCAAAATTGTACAGATAAATTCAAAAGTAATTAGCTCGAAATGCAATTTTAACAGGAAATTCACTATGCAGATGCACATAGTATTTGTCATCCTGCTTAATATTGCCTTGTTAGATTAAAAGGTTTTTGCCAAGCTAGTTTCCAATTCCATTTAAATATCAGACCTCTGTGTAACTTATATCAGGCCTAAGTATGATTAGTAATGCTGTTTTTCATTATATAAGATTTAGAAGAACTTATGTACAATTGTTTTTGGCTCCACATTAGAATATATAAAACAAAATCTTTAAAAATTAATGGTAATCTGGGTAAGAGACAAGGAAATGTAATTAACATTATGAACTCAATTTGTATTTTTATTCATACAGGTTATGTCTTACTTTTTTAAAAATTATTTCATGGTCATTTGGTGATATTAGCCTTTTTAACAGCTAAAATAACCAAGTTTGTCTTCTAGAGATAATTTTTATCCTGACTAAAAGAAGGAAGGCATAAATAAAACATTTTAGAAGCAACAAAAGAACTATAATGACAGATTTAGCAGAAATAGTAATAAAGAAATGTCATAATTAACTTATTTATGCCAGAGGTTGAAATTTTTTAATTTTTTGGCGTGAAATTCATGTATGTTACCTAGAAAAATTCAAAGAACAAGAATTTGAAAAGAATGTTATTATATTCCATTGTTATGTGCCATTCCAAACAGAACACAATTTTTCCAAATGGAACAAAATTTCCAAAAATTTTACTACATTGTATATATGTATAAAATCATGTTTCTTACCTCAGGACGTGGTGACATCTGTTAATTAATATCATGGTCAACAGAACTCTTCAGATGTAAGTGAACATCACATTTTTCGCAGAAAAAGTGGTATTCTTACGACACTCGGCACACATTGTTTGCTTTCCTTGTTTGACTATCACAGAATTCACGCCATCATAATGTGAGTCAGTGTTATGTTTCTGAGAGCTTCCTCTTTGACCAGGTTCTGGAACATGACCATAGGTCTTCAGATAATGGCATATCACGTGTTACGAAACTCCACAAAATCCACTGGCTTCTCACCATGTTTTATGCAGTTGCCAAGCATTTTTGTAAAACCAATTTGAAACAGAACAAAAGTTATTTAATGTTTCACCACCTTCATTTCCTGAGTCCTCAACAGAAACAGGTGCATTTTCAGGTGGTTGTATCACTATCGCACTTGCTTCTATGCTGCCATCTGTCTCTAATAGGTCAGTTGTTTCACATAAACTTAGAGTTTAAGGCATCTTGAAACTTGTAAACTTGCAACTAAAAAAAGGGAAAAAGATATTTTTAGTCTTGGTGGTTCAATTCTTGCCTAGTGCTCCAAACCTGGAACATACAAAATGTCAAACTCAGACCTAATACAACAATAACAACTTTGGTATTTTCTTTCTATAGCATTATAGCATAACTAGTAAAGAAATAATAGAAAAAATTGCTAGTATAAGATGTAGCACAGTAAAGTTGTGTTTAAAATTCACATCACTTTTTGACAAGCTCCCAGCATACCAGTATCTACAGCAGTGACTAACTATGTGCACCACATGATAACATGTACCTTCAGGAGGCAGATGTGTGAAAAATCAGACCTCAGTGATGAGCTTGAGCAATAGGATATAAATGATTCCCACATCACTACTGTTCCAATAATGGAACATGAAGCATAAATTGGTTATTATGCCACTATCATTATAAAAGTATATAAAACCAGAAAAGTATCAGAAAAACATATCACTGTGGTAACATTAGCAGCATTCACCAATATCTACATCTCTACTTCTGCACAGAGGATGCATAATTTCTGTTCCATGAGGATAGACATGGATATGACTAGGATTAACCTATGAGATGTGTGAGCAGAGGTGACATGCCATTTTCAGACGGAGGCATTTAATTGACAAAGTTCAGCTTTCCATTTCTATCGTCTTAGGCACAGCAATTGTGGAGGCACATAGTAAGACCCAAGATAACCATGATGAGTAGAAACTCCTGCCCTCTGAGTTTGACTTGTAACAAGAATGAGAAACAAACCATTGTTTCAAATCGCTAGGACTTGGGGGTTGTTTGCTGCTACTTCCTAACTCATTTTACCCAGGCTTAAATAGTCCTATAACAATTAAAGACACAGAATCACCATTTAGACCAGGGGTTCTCAATCTTCCTAATGCCGCAACCCTTTAATACAGATCCTGTAGGTCGTGACCCACAGGTTGAGAACTGCTGATTTAGACATTTCTCCATTATACAAACACCACTCAGTTCATTTTATGGCCAAATTCTTCCAATGGTCAAAAGGAATAGATCATTTCAATCACACACAAATTTCCTCAAAGCATAGTATTTCTTCATAGCATAAGTTGTGCAACACTTCCTCAATTTTTCAATTTATTCTTAGAAGATACTTCTAACTCTATGCCCAAATCAAAAAGAACTAAACTTTTGATCTTCCCCAAATCTACCCCGAACTCTTTACCATGTTAATAAATGAAATCCTTATTTTCCAGTTGTTCAATCCATGAAAACCTTGGAGTCAGCCTTAAATCTCTTGTTACCATTAATTATTCAGTAATCATCAGATACACTTTCAAATTACCTCAGAATCTAACTTGTTACCTCCTTCACTACTATGACTCTGGCCCAAGAAACCATAGTGCTTCACCTGTATTATTATAGTAATCTCCTAATCTTCTATTTCTAATTTTGACTCACTTCCTTCTATTCTAAACAGAGCAGCCAGTATGATACTTTGAAAATAGTATGTTAGAGCTATTGCTTCTGTGCTCAAAAATTTCCAGTAAGTTTAGTCAGAGGAAGACCCACATGTCATGATGGCTTTCCAGGATCCTCCTCTTCCATTTTCATTCTGAACTAACTTATTTTAAACACCTTCATGTTTCACTCATCACTTTCTACCATGCTGTTAATCCTTGAAGCATACCTTGCCTCAAGTCATTTGAATTTATAGACCATTTCCCTAGATTACATGTGTCTCCTTCCCTTAAGTTCTTCAAATTTTTTACCCAATTTTCTTCTCAGGAGGACATCTTCATTCAAAATTCTTTTTCTCAGGAGGACATCTTCGTTTAAAACCTAAATCCATTCCCCATATCCCTGTTTTATTGTTCCCTTTAGCACTTACTAGTATCTAATAGTTTATATTTCTCTCCTCTTTATATTTTGGTTCCCACAACAAGTTTATATGTTCCATGAAGACAGGAATTCATGAGATTTTTGTATGCTTTATTTATTGCTCTATAGCATCTAGAACACTGCTCATATCATACATAAGGCTAAATAATTATTGATAAATTATATTTTTAAACACACAAAAAAGAACATTGTGCATCAATCTCTATCTTCTAAACAAAAATTAACACAAAAACTTTAATATAGAGAATTTAATACTGGATAGAAGTTGGGTTTATTCCTGCAATATAAGGGGCGTTTGTTCTTTGGAAACATAAGTCACTACACTAATTAAAATTTTTAAGAGATGAGAAACTGATCATCTGGATAGAAATATCAAAATATTTGATAAAAATCAACAACTTTTATAATATACAAACTAAAAACTAGGAGTAAAAGGTAACTTAGTCAACTGTACTACAAATAAAACAAAAATATTCATTATTTTTAATGTTGAAAGCAATAATCAAGTCATCTTCACTGCTTCTATTTAACATTGTATTCTTCTTAGTAAAGTATTTCAAGAATGGGGGAAAAAGTATCCAATGTACTCAATACTACTATGAAATCAATATATAATCACCTACACACTCATATGAATGGCAAAACATAACTATAGTCCAGAAAGTAGAAGAGAAGAGGAGAGGGAGGGGAGGGAAGGGGAGACATGGGAGGGGGGAGGGTATTCAGGGGGACCTCACCTAATGTGCATGATGCAATGGTACATTTCAAAACTATTATGAAATGAGTATGATTGTGATGGATGTGTTACTTAGTTCAATGTAACCATTTCACATTGTATATTGAAGCAGTACTCTAAACCCCATAAATGCATCAATGTACAAAATTATAGTTTAATAAAAAAAATTTTTAAATAAATAAATATGATAAAAGGATTTTTTTCCTTCTGGGTAGATGCCTAGTAATGGGATTGCAGGATCAAATGGCAGGTCTAGCTTGAGTTCTTTGAGAGTGCTCCATACTTCCTTGCAAAAAGGTTGTATCAGTTTGCAGTCCCACCAGCAGTGTTAAAGTGTTCCCTTCTCTCCACATCCACACCAGCATCTGCAGTTTTGAGATTTTGTGATGTGTACCATTCTCACTGGAGTTAGATGGTATCTCAGGGTGGTTTTGATTTGCATTTCTCTAATAATTTGGGATGTTGAGCATTTTTTCATATGTTTGTTAGCCATTCGTCTGTCTTCTTTAGAGAAGGTTCTATTCATGTCTCTTGTCTACCAAAACCTGCATGCCTGCCTTTATTTTTTTTAATAACTCTACTAAACTCTAAATTTTGCTTTAGCATTGAAAATAGGACAAAACCAATCATTTTCCCCAGGGAAGCTCTGCCTTCCAAATACAGGTTATCAAGCATTAACTTCAGTAGGTAGAAAAACTGTAGCTAGCATAATAAAGGAAATGGCTTTATAGTAAGTGGGAAATTGAGAATTTTCAGGACATTTTGAAGTAAATAACTTTAATTAATATTCTTAACTAGAACTGAGGTGCTAATAGGTAAAAGGTCTTTTTGAGTACAGGAAAATTTAAGAAAATGAATTTTATGATTTCTGTTTTTACCATATGTGGCTTTTTTCCTAAGTATAACTGTTACATGGGTTTTTTTCCTAAATCAGACAATGTGAAAATGTGTCAAGAAGAAAGTAAAAATCACTCTGTATTCTACACTCTGAGAAAACCATTCTTAGCAATTTGGATAAGTACTTTTCCAGTCTTTTTTGTTTCTTTTTTGTATGTATATATGAAAGAACACTTTGTTTTTAGTTTTACAAAAATGAGGTAAAAAAATATAAATACTGTTTGCAACCCACTTTCTTCATAGTTTGTCATGTGTTATCTTTTCCATGTCAATAAATGAATCATGGTATTTAATGACTACATAGAATATAATTCATAGATTTTTTTTTAATTTAAGAACTAAATAGAGGTAGATTTTAAAAAATAAATCCAGAAACTACTTCAAGCTCTAATCTTTTTTTTTTTTTAAGATTAGGGGTCTTTATTAGTGTCACATTTGAAGTCTATTTTAATTTTAGCTGTTGGCTTTGCTTTGTTCTTTTGGCTAGAATTTAATATTTACATACTTGTGAAACCTTTCCCTCTGATAGATTGGGTGAGCTGCCTGTCTAGACTTTGGGACTTTATAATGTGGTTTCACTGAGGATAAACATTGCATGCAGGGGCACGATGTAAGACTCTTGGTAAAAAGAAATTAAAGGCAAAGAGGTGCAATATAAACTAAAGGAGAAGTATTTCCTAATGTCAGATTATGCCGAGGAGAAAAGCTCTTGTATCAGGCGGTTTTTGTGAATTGCTTGTAATTAGGTTGCATTTCAATTAGTTACTGAGGGAAGTTTTAATATTATTCTTTGATAGATGATCTTTGAAAACAGTTTGTGTTTTTTCAGGAATAAAGCAGAGGCAGGAGATGACTTCTTAAGCCTACTTCATTCCCTAAGATTGCGGCTGTTCACCTGAAACTTGTAATAAGGGATTCCAAATTTAAGCAGTAAATGTAGGGGATTTGTTGTTGTTGTTGTTGTTGTTGTTGTTTGAGACAGAGGCTCAAACTGTCACCCTGGATAGAGTGCTGTGGCATCACAGCTCACAACAACCTCCAATTCCTGGCCTCAAGCGTGTCTCCTGCCTCTGCCTCCCAAGTAGCTGTGACTACAGGCGCCCGCCATAACACCCAGCCATTTTTGTTGTTGTTGTTGTTGTTGTTGTTGCTGCTGCTGCTGCTGTTGTAGCCGTCATTGTTGTTTGGCGGCCCAGGCTGGATTCGAACTCGCCAGCTCAGGTGTACGTGGCTGGCGCCTTAGCCCATGAGCCACAGGCGCCGAGCCATTAATGTAGGTTTTTAGAATAATTGTCTCAGTTGTTATTGTTGCCAAATTAAAAATCTAGAATATGTTTTATTTGGACAATTACAATAGTGTCCTTTTCAATGAAAATAGTTGATTAATGAAATGCATATCAGTTATTGTCTGACTCCAATCACTTATTCCATGTAAGTTCTGGAGACTTAGGAAACATTGGAAATGCTGTCATTTTCAGCATTAGGTATTACATACAACTTGCCGTTTTATTAATTTACTTTTTTGTTTGAGACAGTCTGACTATGTCACTCTCAGTAGAGTGCCATGGCGTCACAGCTCACAACAACCTCAAACTCTTGGGCTTAAGCAATTGTCTTGCCTCAACCTCCCAAGTAGCTGGGACTATAGGCACCTACCACAATGCCTGGTTATTTTTGTTGTTGTAGTTGTCATTGTTGTCTGGCCGGCCTAAGTCGGGTTCGAACCCGCCAGCCCCCCTGTATGTGGCCAGTGCCGAGCCCAAACTGCCATTTTAAACCACATTTTTACTTTTTATTTACTTATTTATTTTTATTTTTATTTTTTTGTGGTTTGGGGCCAGGCTGGGTTTGAACCCACCACCTCCCGCATATGGGGCTGGCTTCCTACTCATTTGAGCTCAGGCACTGCCCATATCTTTTTTTTTTTTTTGTAGAGACAGAGTCTCACTTTATTGCCCTGGGTAGAGTGCCATGGCATCACACAGCTCACAGCAACCTCCAACTCCTGGGCTTAGGCGATTCTCTTGCCTCAGCCTCCCGAATAGCTGGGACTACAGGCGCCCGCCACAACACCCGGCTATTTTTCTGTTTTGCAGTTCAGCCAAGACCGGGTTTGAACCCGCCACCTTCCGTATATGGGGCCGGCCCCCTACTCGATGAGCCACAGGCGCCGCCCTCCTTTTTTTTTTTTTTTAAGACAGAATCTCAAGGGTGGCGCCTATGGCTCAAAGGAGTAGGGCGCCAGCCTTATATACAGGAGGTGGTGGGTTCAAACCCAGCCCCGGCCAAAAAAGAAAAAACTGCAAGACAGAGTCTCAAGCTGTCGCCCTTGGTAAAGTGTTGTGGCGTCACAGCTCACAGCAACCTCCAACTCTTAGGCTCAAGCAATTTTCTTGCCTCAGCCTCCCAAGTAGCTGGGACTACAGGGGCCCACCACAATGGCTGGCTATTTTGTTGTTGTTGTTGTTTGTAGTTGTCATTGTTGGTTTTTAGCTGGCCTAGGCTGGGTTCGAACCTCCAGCCTCGGTGTATGTGGCCAGCGCCCTACCACTGATTTACAGGCGCTGATTTAGGCTAGGTGCGGGGGCTCACAGCTGTAAACCTACCACTTTGACAGGCCGAGGCTGGTGGATTGCTTGAGCTCCTGAGTTTGAGACCAGCCTGAGCAAGAGCAAGACCCACCTCTACAATAAATAGAAAAGCTAGCCAGTCGTATTGGTGCCCACCTGTAGTCTCAGCTACTTGGGGAGGCTAAAGCAAGACGATGGCTTGAGCCCAAGAGTTTGAGATTGCTGTGAACTACAGTGACACGGTGGCACTCTACCCAGGGCTACAGAGTGAGATTCTGTCTCAAAAAAAAAAAAGAAGATGACATTTCTCTGATTGGCTTGACAAATTAGGTTTAGATTTTACTAATCTCCCCAACAAAGTAATATAAAATAAACCTCAAAACAGGGTGGGTATTAAATTTTTCTTTATGTTTATGGCTCATAGATTTTCATTTTTTTTTATTTTTATGTTTATTTATTTATTTTTTTTTTTAAGATTTTCATTTCTTAACCTAGAATCTTGAAGCTTAAAAGGAACTTTACGGCCTCATGTTTATCCCCTGGCATTTCATAATTTTTTCTTTAATGATTTTATTTCGTTCTTCTAATAGGATATAGAAATTGAGTTAATGTCTTGGCTTCTGACCCTCTGATTAAAGCTCCTTTTCCCTTTCTTTTGTTTTGTTTTTTTTTTGAGACAGAGTCTGACTATGTTGCCCTTGGTAGAGTGCTGTGGCATCGCAGCTCACAGCAACGTCAGACTCTTGAGCTTAAGCGATTCTCTTACCTCAGCCTCCCTAGTAGCTGGGATTACAGGAGCCCACCACAACATCTGGCTATTATTTGGTTGCAGTTGTCGTTGTTTAGCAGGCCTGGCCCAGGCTCAAACCTGCCAGCTTCGGTGTATGTGGCCAGTGCCCTAACCACTGAGTACGAGTCCTAAGCCTCCTCTTCCCTTTAGTAAGAATTTATGAACTAGTGTGGATACTGTCTAGAGGCCTGTGATTAAGTTCCAAGAACTCTTAAGTGCTGTTCTTCCATGTAAGAAGTTTAAAATTGAATGAATCTGAAATGTGCTTGTTATTCAAGCCCAGATCAGTGTGAGATAGCTGAGGCCTTTACCATTAGGTTTGGGGGATGGGGGGAGAATCGTCTTTTATAATTAGATTAAACAACAAAGAGCCAAGCATCTAAAATGCTCTTGATAATGTAAATAAATAAACCTCAGGTGGGGCGTAGTGGATCTCTTCTATAATCCTAGCCCTCTAGGAGGCCAAGGTAGGAGGATCCCTTGTGCTCTGGAGTTTGAGACCAGCCTGAGTAGGAGAGAGATCCCATCTCTACTAAAAATAGAAAAACCAGACAGGCATGGTGGCACAAGGGAGGCTGAGGGAAGAGGATTGCTTAAGCCCAGAGTTTGAGTTTGCTATGAGCTATAACACCATGGCACTATGCTCAGGGCAACAGAGTGAGCAAAAACAAATAAATAAATAAGCAAACAAGCAAACACCACTTTCTTTTTATAAAGAGACAACTAATGTTTGCACTGAGTATCACTTACAAACAAACTCTTGATGCCCACTTCTAACTTGTCCTGGTAACTTGCATTATAAGTAGTATTTACCAAGGATATTTTTCCTTTGACTTAGCCAATCACTTGCTACTTGTTGGTGTAGGAACTGTAGATAAATTGTCAGAAGTTGTTCCTGTGTCTTTTGTATTTGAGGTTTTGCCAGAGAAAGGATGAAAAAATCCTCTAATATATTCAGGAAACTTGAGCCAAGGCAAGTCCATTTTATATATGTAATAATATCTGAGATCTTGTTTATAAGAAATTTTAGGGTGCACCTATGGCTCAGTGGATAGGGCGCCAGCCCCATATACCAAGGGTGGTGGGTTCAAACCAGGCCCCAGCCAAACTACAACAAAAAAATAGCTGGGCGATGTGGCGGGCACCTGTAGTCCCAGCTACTCAGGAGATTGAGGCAAGAGAATCATCTAAGCCCAAGAGCTGGAGGTTGCTGTGAGCTGTGATGCCATAGCATTCTACTGAGGGTGACAAAGTGAGACTCTGTCTCTTAAAAAAAAAAAAAAGGAAAGAAATTCTAATTTATCTGCACCATCATTAACATGTTATAGAGTGTTTCTACAATCAGAGAGAGAGTCAGTAGAGAGTTAATACTGTCTCCCAGTCTACCTCGTGTGCCTTCTATCCATAGTTTGATGCATATAATGCTTTTTCCCTTGATTCCAGCCCTCTAGAATTTAATTCACTTAAATGTTAGTACCCTTGGCTTTTCATATGTGAATTTGGTTGGTATTTTTTAATTTTTTTTTGAGAGAGTCTCACTACATCACTCTCAGTAGAGAGTGACATCACAACTCACAGCAACCTCAAACTCTTGAACTTAAGTGATTTGCTTCAGCTTCCTGAGTAAGCTGGGACTACAGGTGCCTGCCACAACACCTGGCTATTTTTGTTGTTGTTGTTGTTGTTTAGCAGGCCCATGCTGAATTTGAACCCACCAGCCCTGGTGTATGTGGCTGGTGCCCTAACCACTGAGCTACGAGCACTGAGCCATGAATTTGGTTTTAAATGCTCTATTACTTTATAGAACGTAAAGTCAGTAGTGCAACTATCTATCCTATGCATTTGGCATCAGAATGGTGAGCATTACATTCTCGTATCAGCTCTTACTAGAGACGGTTTTAACGTAGCCACTTCTGCCATTTGTGCTTCTCTAGATTTTCCTAGTATAGAGACAAAAAGATAGTCATGGGAATCTTGCTTCTGCCTTGCTAAATGGGTCATTTGTGCCATGCGACTATGCCTCTTTTTCTCCTTGCCTGGTCATTTTGGAATAGTGACAGAGTTAAGGGGGAGGAGACTCTTTCTCCTTTAGCAGCATTGGAAAAAAATTCAAAATAGAACTTTCGGGGCTCGGCGCCTGTGGCTCAACACCTGTGGCTCAACGGGCTAAGGTGCCAGCCACGTACACCTGAGCTGGTGGGTTCGAATCCAGCCTGGGCCCGCCAAACAACAATGACAGCTGCAACCAAAAAATGGCTGGGCGTTGTGGCGGGCGCCTGTAGTCCCAGCTACTTGGGAGGTGGAGGCAGGAGACTCGCTTGAGCCCAGGAATTGGAGGTTGCTGTGAGCTGTGATGGCACTCTATCCAGGGGTACGGCTTGAGGCTCTGTCTCAAAAAAAAAAAAAAAAAGAAATTTCGTTCAAATTTCTGACAAATATCTTGAGCCAGTTAATGGATTGGAATTCTGTTTTTCTTCTGACAAAAGAAACAGGGGTTATTTTATACAGAGGAATTTGCCTTCAAAGCACATTTTCTTGATTCAAGGGATAGGTCATTTATTATTATTATCATTAACAAATGAAAGAGTAGATTATAGAGCATACACTCTCATGAGGGCAAAAACCGTGTATTCTCTTCCACCATTGATTCCTCAGCACTTAAACTGTGATTATATACACAATATACATATAATTACTATTTGAATGAATATTGCCTGGAAGTTGTTTTATTTTATTTTTAAGGTTTATAAGGTACCTTTTTGAACTTCTTACTTAGAAAATTTCCAAACATGTCAAAGTAGAAAATATATCCTTATGAACTCATTACTCAGCACTAACAACCATTGCTAGTATGCCTGATTTCTTTCATGTCTTCCCCTCTTCTTTCTTTGTTTTTCTTTTGTTGGAACATCTTATTTATTTATTTATTTTTGTAGAGACAGAGTCTCACTTTATCGCCCTGGGTAGAGTGCCCTGGCATCACACAACTCACAGCAACCTCCATCTCCTGGGCTTAGGTGATTTCTCTTGCCTCAGCCTTCTGAGTAGCTGGGACTACAGGGGCCCGCCACAACGCCCGGCTATTTTTCTGTTTTGCAGTTTGGCCTAGGCCAGGTTTGAACCAGCCACCTTCAGTATATGGGGCCAGTGCCCTACTCAAAGAGCTACAGGCGCCGTCCTATTGGAACATTTTAAAATAAAAGTCAGACATCATGTCATTTCACTCTAGATACTTAAGGAAAAAGCGTAGTAACCACAATGCCATTATCACACTTGATAGCAAATTTTCATTTCATCTAAGTTTTTTACCCATATTCAGATTTTCTGAAGATCTTTTATAAATGAAGCTCTTTGTAAATAAGCAATAAATTAAAAATTTTACAAAAAAGTAATGAGACATCTCTGAAAAAAGTAATTTCCTTTAATTACTGAAACTAAAGAAAATCTTGTAATACATAAATGTAGAGGAATTAAATAGAGCACAGCTAATATTGTCCTTAGAATTTTAGATAATACTAATAGTTTGCTTCATATTATGATGTATGGGAGAGTTGTATGTGTGAGACCTATGCTCACATTCACATATTTCACAATTCCCCCTTCAGTCTTTAGAACACGCTCTGGTAATTGTTGTTATAAATTACGCTAATAGCAAAGATTGAGCATTTATTATATGCCAAGCACCTTGCCTTATGTGCATAACTTTATAAGACCCTTAAAAACACAGGATGAGAGGGCGGTGCCTGCGGCTCAAAGAAGTAGGGGGTGGGCCCCATATGCCGGAGGTGGCAGGTTCAAACCCAGCCATGACCAAAACTGCAAAAAAAAAAACTAGATAAAAAAACAGGATGAGCAGGTATTATTATATCTCCTTCCAATTAATTTAGTAATTACCAAAAGTTTTATAGTTAGTATATGAGCTTGGATTTGAATTTATGTCTCTTAACTACTTATTGGCTCTGCTGGCTTCCTGTGTATGCTTTACAAAGCTGAGGGAAAAGGATTAAATGATCTAAAATTAATCTTCTAAGTTTCTTAATTTCTGTATTGTCTATTAATCTCCAGGCTGTAAGACTGGAAAGTACTTACCAGAACCGAACACGCTATATGGTAGTAGTTTCAACTAATGGTAGACAAGACACTGAAGAAAGCATCGTCCTAGGAATGGATTTCTCCTCTAATGACAGGTATGGTACTACAAAAAGGGATGAGTATGAAAACTCTTTTTTAAATCTGTTGCCATTGCCTTTAGAATTATAACAACTTTTTTATGGTTCTGCTTTTAAAAGAAGCATGAAATGAGAAAACATCAAAGTATCTTAACTACAGTCTTGAGAAACAAGCATGTTAGTGAATATCTTTGGTTGTGTGTTGCTGATTCACCAATATTCCTTACCTTCCTCTCATGTTTACATAGTAAGATATGATACAAGCAAATGTTTTAAACTTACATCTCCAGGAAAAAAAAATTTGCCTTTTCTTGGCAGTATACTCTATTTTAATAAGTAACAATGATTCTAGGGCACCTGCCCTTTGTGGTAATGCACCGGTGGTCCTGTTCAAAGAGATCTCATTTGAATTCCAATCTTTTGTATTAATCCATGGCTTTAAACCTTGCTTTTACCAAATTTTATGCCTCCTTTTTCATTGTAAGTTAAAAAGAAGTATGGGAGAGGATCCTTAAAGCAGTACCTTTTTAATCTTGTACCTTTGGCTTTAGCAGCACTTTACATTTTATTTTATTTATTTATTTATTTTTATTGTTGGGGATTCATTGAGGGTACAAGAAACCAGGTTACACTGATTGCATTTGCCAGGTAAAGTCCCTCTTTACCCAAGTCATGTTTTTGCCCCCAAAAGGTGTGGCACACACCAAGACCTCACCCCCCTCCCTCCTTCCCTCTCTCTGCTCTTCTTTTCCACACCCCTCCCTCATCCCTTCTCTCTCTGCTCTCCCCTTCCCTCACCCACACCATGTCATTAATTGTCATTAATTGTCCTCGAAGCACTTTACATTTTATGATTAAAGGTACCACACATCCCACGGACCGGGCTTTTTTATGTCCTTAGGGTTTGTTGCTTTCCTTTTTTATTTTCTCACTCTTTCAGGAGAAACCTTGAGAAGTCTGTGGAATGTGGCTGCTAAGCAGATCTTTGCACTATAGATAATAAGCCTCAGGAAATCCTGCCAGATGTCTCCAAGCATTGACTTCCTGGTACAGGACTAGAATGGAACTGTGGAGTAGCTAGGGGTGTGACCCAGACCTGGGGGAATTTAGCCACAAAGAGAGGAGGAGCTTGGGAGTTATTCTGATTATCTTGATATTGGGGGTGGGTAGATCACATTGTCCCTAGAAAGTTTCCCAAACTAGTGTTATATAGAAGTCAACCTAAAAATGACTTGTAGGCTCACAAGGATCACAAGGCCACAGTTGTTCACTTGCATACCAGCTGCATCATTTAATTATGTACTTTGAATTTAGACAGGCTTATAAACCACGTTTAGGAAGCTTTTACCTACATAGCTTTAACCCTTGGTTTTATCTAAGCAGCAGAGCTTTCAGTAAGAGGAATTGCCTTGTCTACATTTATTAGGATATTTAGGACCTCTAATTTGGGTTTGGGGTCTTTTTGAGGTAAGCTCTTAGTCTGTTACCTGGGCTAGAGTGCAGTGGTGATCCACACACCCCCACCCTTCACCCCAGCCTCAGTCCCTGGCTAATGTTTTTTTTTTTTTGAGATAGAGCCTCAAGCTGTCACCCTGGGTAGAGTGCTGTGACATCACAGCTCACAGCAACCTCCAACTCCTGGGCTCATGCGATTCTCCTGCCTCTGCCTCCCAAGTAGCTGGGACTACAGGCACCCACCACAACACCCAGCTATTTTTTAGTTGCAGCTGTCATCATTGTTTTGGCAGGCCCAGGCTGGATTCCAACCCGCCAGCTCAGGTGCATATGGCTGGCACCTTAGCCACTTGAGCTACAGGCGCCAAGCCTAATGTTTTTATTTTTGTGTGTGTGTGTGTGTGTATACATATATTTTTTTTTGAGACAGAGTCTCACTTTGTTGCCCTTGGTAGAGTGCCATAGCATCACAGCTCATTGCAACCTCAAACTTTTTTTTTTTTTTGAGACAGAGCCTCAAACTGTCACCCTGGATAGAGTGCGGTGGCATCACAGCTCACAGCAACCTCCAATTCCTGGGCTCAAGCGAGTCTCCAACCTCCACCTCCCAAGTAGCTGGGACTACAGGTGCCTGCCACAACGCCCAGCCATTTTTTGTTGTTGTTCTTGCAGCCGTCATTGTTGTTTGGCGGGCCGGGCTGGATTCGAACCCACCAGCTCAGGTGTACATAGCTGGCGCCTTAGCCACTTGAGCCACAGGCACCGAGCCTCAAACTCTTGGGTTTAAGTGATTCTCCTGCCCCAGCCTCCCAAGTAGCTGGGACTACAGGCACCCACCACAGTGCCCAGCCAATTGTTTATATTTTTTATAGAGATGGGGTCTAACTGTTGCCAAGGCTGGTCTTGCTCTTCTGGTCTCAAATGATCCTCCCACCTTTTCCCAAAGTGTTAGGATTATAGGCATGAGCCAACATACCCAGCCTTCTTTAGATTTTTAATCTCTCTAGGTTTGTACTATTTAGTATGGTAGCCTCTAACTATATGTGGCTATTTAAGTAAAGTTAAATAAAACTAAAAATTTAGTTCTTCAGTCATATGTAGCCACATTTCAAGTACTCAGTAGCTATATGTGGCTAGTGGCTACCACATTGGCCAGTACATGTATAGAACATTTCTTTTCTTTTTTTTTTTTTTTTTGAGACAGAGCTTCATTATATTGTCCTTGCTAGAGTGCCGTGGCGTCACAGCTCACAGTTACCTCAATCTCTCAGGTTTAAGAGATTCTGTTGTCTCAGCCTCCCAAATAGCTGGGACTACAGATGCCCACCGCAACAGATGCCTGGCTATTTTTATTGTTGTTGTAGTTGTCGTTGTTGTTTGACAGGCCCTGGCTGGGTTTGAACCTGCCAGCCCTGGTATATGTGGCCAGCGCCCTAGCCGCTGAGCTACAGGCACCAAGCCTGTATAGAACATTTCTTTTATTGCAGAAAGTTGAGTTGAATATTACTGCTGTAGCTCATATTTCTTTTGCTTATTTCTCCCTGCCCCCTCCCTTGAAAACCCTATAAAACAGGAACTGGGATTGCAGGGAAACATCAGATGAATACTCCCTTAGAGACAGAGGACAATAGCTTTGGCTTCACCTAACCCTGAGTGTGAATAGCACGAAGTCTAATCTTATCTCTTTTGCTTTGTACTAAGCTTAACCAGAAAGCATGCTTATTAATATAAGCATCCAGTCATATATTCTCAGTGAACTGCATCTATCTTTTGTGATAGACCTGCCTGAATCATATGACACCTGCTACTAACCAAAGGAAATTTTGGTTTATAGAAGACAAAGTGGGACTCAAAAGCTAGAAACTAGTTTTCATTCTGTTTGGTAAAGTTTTTTTTTTTTGAGACAGAGCCTCAAGCTGTCACCCTGGGTAGAGTGCTGTGGCATCATAGCTCACAGCAACCTCTAATTCCTGGGCTCAAGCGAGTCTCTTGCCTCCGCCTCCCAAGTAGCTGGGACTGTAGGCGCCTGCCACAACGCCTGGCCATTTTTTGGTTGCAGCCGTCATTGTTGTTTGGTGGGCCCGGGCTGGATTCGAACCCGCCAACTCAGGTGCACGTGGCTGGTGCCTTAGCCCGTTGAGCCACAAGGCACCGAGCCTGGTAAACTTGATATTATAAAATTACCATACATCAGGGCGGCGCCTGTGGCTCAGCGAGTCAGGCGCCGGCCCCATATACCAAGGGCTGTGGGTTCAAACCTGGCCCCAGCCAAACTGCATCAAAAATTAGCCGGGCGCTGTGGCGGGCGCCTGTGGTCTCAGCTATTTGGGAGGCTGAGGCAAGAGAATCGCCTAAGCCCAGGAGCTGGAGGTTGCTGTGAGCTGTGACTCCACAGCACTCTACCGAGGGCGATAGAGTGAAACTTTGTCTCTACAAAAAAAAATTACCATACATCCACTGAGCCCCTTGAACCCTAAGAGAAATGCTGCTCACTTCAAAATACCAATGCTGCTCAGATAATTTAATATCATTTCTAAGAGATTTTTCTCCAGGAGATTGAGGTGGAAGGTACAAAGGGTATCTAGGTGTGGATCTCTATGGGAAGACCCCGGGATGCCTCATGTCATGGGGATTCCAGAGAGCAGGTCACCAAGGCAGCCCTCCCCTCCATGACTGAGAGGGCACAGGGGTCCCAAAAACACAGACACCTTTCTTTCTTTTTCATTGGGCCAGTTCCTTCAATTGTTCATTTCTCTCAAAGTTAAGGTCATTCAGTTTCATGGCCAAAGCCAGTTCAGTACTCCATGATATTCTAGGCTTCTTCCTTGAGCTATTTTGGCCAGAAAGGGGATGCTTTATCCCATAGAACATATCCACCTTCTAGATCCTGCCCTAGAAGATCAGACCCTCAGATTCCATAGAGTTGAAGTTCTGCCTAAGGCTGGGGTTTTCTTCACACTTGGCCCTCAGAGTTCTGAGTTCAGGAAATACTAAACATGATGAAAAAAGACAGTGTCAGACAGAGGCCGTTGGGAGTCCTTTGGGACTTTGAATACGTTTGTCATACCAGAACATGATTTTTCTCTAATATTCATACCTAGCTTCGCTGAGCAGTAGCTAGGGGATCAAGGCCTCAAGACAAGACTCCCAGCTGCCTTTTCCCCTCCTCTTTTCCTGGCATCACTACTACTTTTTCCAAAGGTTTCTGTATGTGAAGTTGCTGGGCTGTTGTCTAAGCTCCAGAGCATTAACAACGTATACGGGTACCAGATCCAGTGCAACCAGGGATTGCTGCCATGATGCCCATGCTGCAGGAGATCTGCAGCTGAGACCTAGGCTCACCCCTTCCCCAGCTCACCTGGATACTCTGAACTGGAAAAGAGAAAAATGCTGAGACTAGAGATTAGGTCCAATAGTAAGGGAGCCCAATGGTTGTGATGAAAGACTAAAGCAATAACTGCCTCTTCATGTGGTCATGGGGGTAGTAGGAACTTTATTCCCATGTGGGAATAAAGTTCTCTGGAAGCACAGAAGATGGGGAAGGAGGGAGCCTCAGAGCTAAGAGGTAAAGAAGCTTCTGGGAATGGATGGGCTCTGCTGTCTTTTTTTTTTTTTTTTTGAGACAGAGTTTCACTTTGTCACCCTAGGTAGAGTGCTGTGGTGTCATAGCTCACAGCAACCTCAAATTCCTAGGCTTAAGCGCCTCTCTTGCCTCAGCCTCTCAAGTAGCTGGGATGACAGGTACCTGCCACAACGCCTGGCTATTTTTAGAGACAAGGTCTCGCTCTGGCTCACGCTGGTCTTGAACCTGTAAGCTCTGGCAATCCACCTGCCTTGGCCTCCAAAGTGCTGGGATTACAAGTGTGAGCCACCACAACTGGCTTGAGCTCTGCTTTCTAAGGCCAGAGATATAGCCTTTTAGCTCTACTTTCCTAGCCTTGGGAGGCTCTAGAATGGAAAACAGGGTGGTAAACTAAGCCCATGCAGGATTAACCAAAGGTAAATGAAGAAAGAAGCAGGGCAAAGGAAAAATCCATCCAAACATACTTTTTAATCCTCTTCCCTTAGTCCAGAGCCGCAAGAGCATGGGGAAGATGATAGTGGGTCTAGTAGTAGAGTTGGGAGCCTCAAACCCCTATGATAGCTCCAGTTCTGAAGAAGACACAATCCTATCCACTACTCTTGTTTCTGGGACCTACAGAAAGATGGGATCTGGAGAGGGGCTTAATCTCTTGTCCTGTGGCACTTGACTCAGAGGTTCCTACTGTTCTGAGTACTGGCTCTCTGACAACCTCAGCCCACAGTAATGCTGAAGCCACAGTAGGGTGGATCTGACCCCAAGGGCTAGAGTGACAGGCAGAGGCATCATCTCCTACACACAGGTTATTATCCACCAAACCTCTATAAAACATGTTAGCCTGGGGCAGTCAGATGGTTACCAAAGGTTCATTTGCCCTGTAGTATCAACTCTTTGGAGCCCTGTCTGATCCCATATTCAGTGTACAGCCAGTATTTCCCAGCCAGTGTTAAGATGACCCTCTTTTCACCTGATCACTTGTGATAGACTAGCTGTCCTCCTGGCACTAGCCAATGAGTGAGGCTCTGCAGGAAATGAGCAACCATGATAACCAATTCCCCAGTCAGCTCAGGATTTCCTAGGGTCAGAATAGCTCTGTAGTCATCTCCCTGATACTCTCCATGAAACTGCCATGTCAGGAACTTGGCCTGCTGCATCTGGAGGACAGCCTTAGCTTAGAGCTGCTAGGCCAAGAGGAGCAGAACCTGAGCATTAACAGCTGCTGCTGCTGTCTACATCCCTACCACAATGGGGAACCTCAGTGGGGCTAAGCTGACAATCCTTTGTGTAGGCCACATGGAGGTGATAGGCCAGCAAGCCCAGGGCACTCATGTCTACAGAGTAAGCCACCTGGACATAGTTGCTCAGAACGTTGACAACGCACTTCACTCCTGCCTCTGTGCTGGGAATACATCTTTGCATAGCCAATGCAGCTCACCAAAAGCTCCCACAATTATGCACAGGCTCTTCTCTTTGAAGTCTGGTGGGGCAAAGTCCCCATCAGTGTCATGCCAAATGTATTCCCCATTTCAGTCCCGAAACTTCCACATGGTCCAACACTAGACATGTCAGACCATCATCCTGCACTTTCTCTCCAGCATATCCTGGTCATCTTGAAAGAGACAGCAATCTTGAGTGATTCATAAGTTTCCTTTATTAAATATACAAGAAACTGACTAACCATCTCTTTAAAACAGTTGTTGAGGACATGTTTGGGATTAACAGTAATATGACATAAAATTTCTCTAGTATAACATTTATGCCAGAATTTAGAGCTTAGGAGTTTATTATGTTGAAAGAGTTAATAACCAAAACAGTGCTTCCCAGAATAACAGGGAGTAATTTGTGGACTACTTTTTATCTTGCAGTAGTACTTGCACCATGGGCTTAGTCCTGCCTCTCTGGAGTGACACTCTAATTCATTTGGATGGTGATGGGTAAGAGTTTTTCCTTTTTATTCTTCTACAGAAAGCTAGGGGTTGGGGTTCTATTGTAGTGCCCATTCATTCAGCTAAAAGGGAAGACCAGTGTTCCCAACTGAACTGTCATTTTAGCAGCTCACTGAGTCCTTTTAAACTGCTGTTTTATAAAGTAGAGTAAAAATACAACTTGCCAGGGTCTCTCACGTCTGTTCTTCTAGGATATGTTTGGAATCCAGATGAAGAAGAACTAGTTGGTTGGTTCACTCTTTCATCTGATCATGTGGGACTATTGCAGTCCTCTCCCAAAGGGTGATATGTTCTGTTTGAAATAACCTCTCGCCACCACTGCCAGCTGTCAGCCTATAGTATAACTCCTTTCATGTGCCAGTTCCTTCCAGTGACACCCCCACCCCCATCTCCTGGTGTTTTTAGAATGTATCCCCAAGGGACTAGATGTTTGCTCCAGTTTATAAAACTGGGGTCAGATTTTCTAAGAACCCACAAGACTTCCAAATAGAAATAGAAGAACAGCTTGTTCATAGCTGCAGCTAGGAAACAGATTTAATGCCCTAACTCCAGTATGGGAATCCATTCATTTTGCCTGGAACATAAAATCAGACAGTTTATTGAAATTTTTCAGTTAACTTCTGCATGAAGTGCCTGATGATTCCATCTACTGAGCCAGCTTTTGCTAGCCTGGGGAACATCCTTGAAAACTCACAACTGAAATAACCTCCCCTCATTTGTGGATTTTGTCTTTTGTCTTTAGTGGGTTCAGCGTATCAACAGATAACAGAGTTCACATATTCAAACCTGTATCTGTGCAGGCAATGTGGTAAGATGATTTCTAATATCTCTACAAAAGTTGTTTAATGTTATTGAAGCGATATTTTATGAGAAATATTTAAAATGGTATAATTCACTAAGAAAATGGTATATAGTATGATCTGCTTGTGTCTAAAATTATATGTGATCTGTTAGTGTAGCCATCATAGTTAAAGATGATCTAGAAATATTCAAAGGCCTTGAGCATTGGTGAAGAAGTAAAATTTAGAAATATTCTTAGGTCTTGAAAGAGACTTAATGAATCAGATAACAGATTGAAATAGAGAGTTACAGGGACACTTTTTTTGGGGGGGGTGTTTTTTCTTTTGAGATGGAGTCTTACTCCCTCTCCCTGGCTAGAGTACAGTGGTATTATCATAGCTCACTGCAACTTCCAGTTCCTGGGCTCAAGCGATCCTTCTGCCTCAGCCTCCTGAGTAGTTTGGACTACAGGTGTGTGCCATCACACCTGGCTAATTGTGTGTATGTATCTGTGTAGATGCAGTTTCACTTGTGCTCAGGCTAACTTTTGATTTCTTAGGATAATCAGGGAGAGCATTGACAGAATTACTTTGTAAATAGATAAATTTCCATTTAAATGCCAGCAGCTATTTGTGTAATGCAGCTAAAGCTTAAAGAAAATAGCATGGTTGTTAATAACCATCAGTTAGTATATGGGCACTTATAGGTTATTTACTATGGGCCAGGTATTGTGCCACATGCTTTACATGGATTATATAGAGGGTGCAAAAAAAATGTATACACATTTTTTTTTTTAAAAGGCAACATGAAAATTCTGTAAACTGGACCCAGAATGTATACACATTTTAAGAAAAGGAAAAAACTTAAAATTCTGAGACTCAATAGGTACTGAAAACATTTGTTATCTTGTATATTGTATGCTGTATCTCTTGTAATTGCAAAAGTCAAACATGACTTGAGTATTGTAATTTTATTATAGTTTTTTCCTTAAAGTATGTATACATTTTTTGGCACCCTTTGTATATTTAATTAGCATGCCACCACCCCACCCCACCCCCATAATAGTGTTATTAATCACCTTATTATGGATGAGAAAATTGAGGCTTGGAGAGGCTATATAAGAGGCCTGAGAATATTTCTTTTTTTTTTTTGTAGAGACAGAGTCTCACTTTATTGCCCTCGGTAGAGTGCCGTGGCATCACCCAGCTCACAGCAACCTCCAGCTCCTGGGCTTAGACAATTCTCTTGCCTCAGCCTTCCCAGTAGCTAGGAGTACAGGCGCCCACCACAACGCCCGGCAATTTTTTTTTTTTTTTTTAGACAGCCTCAAGCTGTCACCCTGGATAGAGTGCCATGGCATCACAGCTCCCAGCAACCTCCTGGGCTCAAGCGAGTCTCCTGCCTCCACCTCCCAAGTAGGTGGGACTACAGGCGCCCGCCACAACGCCCGGCCATTTTTTGGTTGCAGCCATCATTGTTGTTTGGCAGGCCCAGGCTGGATTTGAACCCGCCAGCTCAGGTGTACGTGGCTGACGCCTTAACCCATTGAGCCACAGGCGCCGAGCCAACCCGGCTATTTTTTGTTGCAGTTTGGCCGGGGCTGGGTTTGAACCCATCACCCTCAGTACATGGGGCCAGTGCCCTACCCAATGAGCCACAGGCGCCACCCAATATTTCTTATATTTAGACTGTTATTCTCTTGTTCCAGATTATCTAAAGAATGATCTAATATAATCAGGGAATGATGTGACTAGGATTCAGATACCATCCCCCAGTCAAGGATTTGAATTTCAGGTTCTCATTCAGTGCCTGTTGTGTAGTAGAAGTGCCCTTCAGGAGTGGAATGGAGAGAAAAATGGCAAGCAAAATAAGGAGTGGGATGGCAAGCAAAATAAGAAATAAAGGAGCCATAAAAAAGGGGGAGAGACCCTTAAAAGACTCCAGGGAAGCTGAGCCCGTGGCTCAGTGGATAGGGTGCCAGCCACATACACCAAGGCTGGAGGGTTCCAGTCCAGCCCAGGCCAGCTAGAGGAACAATGGCCAGCCATGTGGCAGGCACCTGTGGTCCCAACTACTTGGGAGGCTGAGGCAGGTGAATCACTTGAGCCCAAAAGTTTGAGGTTGCTGTGAGCTGTGATGCCACGGCACTCTACCAAGGGTGACAACTTGATACTCTGTCTCAAAAAAAAAAGACTCCAGGGAGATAATCTACCCCTGAATACACAGTTGATAGGATTGAGGTGAATGGAGTCTTAAAACTCACTGAGTAATTAATAGTCTTATCATTTCCTGCAGTAAGTGAAGTAGGACAGAGTTTCAGGTCATGTGTTTAGACCAGATTTTTAGGTTTAGGGCATATTTTGCAGGAAAACTTATGAACTCCTTTGACTAAGTAAGGCCTAGTTAAAGGCAACTGATTTTCTATTACTAAATTATCAAGTAAAACCAAGCAGTTGTAAGTACTATAAATGACAGCATTTTCAGGTGCATTTTGGGGAGAAGTACAGAACAGTCTTAATTCAAGTAATAACTTTAGATCAAATTTTGACATTCTAAAGTAGACTGACTGGTCCTAGCTCTTGTAGTTTATCACAAAATAAACTTTTTTTGGTGTGCCTCATGGGGAGTAGTGAATTGAAAACCCACAGGAAAAAAAATTAGGTGATATATGGATCAAAGCAGCATTTAGACAAGGTGTTTCCATCACAGGAAGGTAGTTACTGCAGCCTCCTAGGAAGTCCTGTGTACCTGAACTATCTGAGGATAACTAGGCTGTGAGTGTATTTTTTAGGATAGTGGCACCAGGCTTTATGGCATATGCTTTTGAAGCATGTGTTTTCTAGATGAAGAAAACATGCCTTGCGTATCCTTTGCATTACATGAAGCTGGCCCTTACCTTTGAATCCATATATTGTAATTAAAATTTTCTCTGAAAATTTGGCTTACTTTGAATAGTAGAAAGCGCTTTTTTTTTTTTATCTTTTTTTATCTTTCTTTTTCTCCCTCCCCCAGCCTTAGGCAACAAATAGACAGTATTTTTACTTTCTGCAACTTTGTTTTACAAAAAAAGTTTCCCGAATTAAAATGCACTGGCTCATTTTTCCCTTACTAATTTGATAAAACAAAAATTTAATTTACATTGTTAGCTGGGTGTGGTGGCTCACATCTATAATCCTAGCACTCTGGGAGGCCAAGGTGGGTGGATCCTTTGAGCTCAAGAGTTTGAGACCAGCCAGAGCAAGAGCAAGACCTCCCCTCCCCTCTACTAAAATAAAAGTCCCAGCTACTTGGGAGGCTGAGCCCAACCAAGAGTTTGAGGTTGCTATGAGCTATGAGGTCAGGGCACTCTACCCAGGACAACAGAAGAAACATTGTCTTTTTAAAAAAAAAAAATCACATTATTAAATTTAATTTAAATTATTATAAGAGATTGACAAAGATTGGAGGAACAGACACTATCTTACACAATTGGTAGAAGAATGAACTGGAGCAACATTTCTGGAGAATGATTTGCCAACATGCGTTATCATTTTGCATGGCCTTTGACCTAGTATTCTACTTCTAAGAATTTACCCTAATATAACCATGAATGTCAGCAAAGATTTCAGCTATAAATGTTCATCAGTGTTCTAATAACAGCAAAAAATGAAAAACAATTTAACTGTCTGAAAAATAAGAATTAGTTAAATTATAGTACATCTATGTTGTTAAATATTATACAGCCATTAAAAATGATCTACCTGAAGAATATTGACATGGAAAGATAGTGATGACAGGCTATAAAGTAAAAGCAAGTTATAAATGGTATATATCAGAATATAGTCATACCTTTTTTATTTAAAATTCCCAACACTTTGAGAGGCCAGGGTAGGAGGATCACTTGAGGCTGGAAGTTTTGAGACAAGCCTGGGAAAAAACCCAACTCTACCAACAAAAAAAAAATTGCCAGGCATGATGATGGAATATACTAGTAGTTCCAGCTACTTAGGAGACTGAGGTGGGAAGATTGCTTGAGCCCAGGAGATCAAGGATACGGTGAGCTGTTATCAGGCTACTGCACTCTAGGCTGGGTGAGAGAGTAAGAGGTCTTAACAACAAATAAAGGACTGGACATGCTAACTCACACGTATAATCCTAGCACTCTGAGAGGCTGAGGCAGGTAGATTGCTACAGCTCACGAGTTCAAGACCAGCTGAGCAAGAGCAAGACCCTGTCTCTAAAAAGTAGCTGGGCTGGCTTAGCGCCAGCCACGTATACCAAAGTTGGTGGGTTTGAACCCAGCTGGACCAGCTAACCAACAATGACAACTGCAACAAAAAATAGCCGGGCATTGTGGTGGGCGCCTGTAGTCCCAGCTACTTGGGAGGCTGAGGCAGGAGAATTGCTTGAGCCAGGAGTTTGAGGTTGCTGTGAGCTGTGACGCCACAGCACTCTACCAACGGCAACATAATGAGACTCTGTCTCAAAAAAAAAACAAAGTAGCGGGGCATTGTGGCAGGTGCCTGTAGTCGCAGCTACTCCGGAGGCTGAGGCAAGAGAATCGCCTAAGCCAAAGAGTTTGAGGTTGCTGTGAGCTATGACACACGGCATGCATAAATAAATAAATAAATAAACAAATAAATAAATCAAAAAGTTCATTGCATAAATGACTAGTAGAAAGACCTAAACTAAAACCCTAACGGGATATTTTTGGGTGGTTAGGATTACAGGATCTTCCTGTTTGTTGTCTGAGGTTCCTAATTTTCTAATGTGTGCATGGATCACTTTTGTGATGAGGGAAAAATTTTTTAAAGCCATTTTTAAGAAAAAGATGTAAATAACTTGGCCACAAAATTCTCTAATACTTTGTTTGTCTTAGGAGAAAGACATTAGTTTATAACTAATAAGAAATTTCACTCAACAAACACTAATTGAACTCCAGTTATGCCCTAGGCATTCTTTTAGGCACTTGACATACATCAGTAAACAAAACATAGAAAGGTCCTTGCTCTTGTATAACTTATGTCCTGGCATTTCTGGCTTAAGCTTTTCCCAATTATATACTCAAAAAGGTACTTTTTCTGTTTTGTTTACCATTCTTGGGTTTTTTTAGTTGAAAGTCAAAGGTTTAATTAGTCTCAGAATAACCAGAGCTGTTCTTAGAGAGGAGCTCGTGTGTATGAATAAATGGTTTAAAGAAAGTAGGAGACTAAGCTAGCAAGAATGGAAAATGTCATTAGATCAGTACTTCTTGGACATTAAAGGACATGCCCTCAAGGCTTAAGGACATCTATCTCTGTGATCTTTGTGGAGCCTCTAAAAATCACAGAGAGTGTGTACTGTAACATGATTCTGTACTAAGAGAAGCATATCTTTATATAGTAAATTATTGAGATCCTTAATTTTCTAATGATATAGCACAGCTATCACCTGGTTCCAACTATCAGATTATGTACTCCCAGACCTATTTCTTCGCTGATGAGTTGTCAGTTCTCCTTTCTCCCCTAACCTCCTCTCTACCATAATGATGTATCATATCTTTCAGCAAATAGTCTATTGCTATGGATAGATCATATGATATAATCAGAACAGGGAAATCTTGAATTTCAAGGTGTAGCTTCTCTAGATGCCAATTCTATAGAATTAAAAATTAAGAGAGTTCGATATACATGAATTATTGGCCTTTTGGTACCCCCACAGTTCTGTGCTCATTTCCCATCATATCTTTCAGGTCTGCACTACAGAGTTTACACAAGGCTTGTGAAGTGGCCAGAATGCATAACTACTACCCAGGTAGCCTCTTTCTCACCTGGGTGAGTTACTATGAGAGCCATATCAACTCAGACCAATCCTCAGTCAATGAATGGAACGCTATGCAGGATGTGCAGTCCCATCGGCCTGACTCTCCAGCTCTCTTCACCGACATGTGAGTTTGCTAAGGATTATGGGAGCCCTCTCTCTTGTGTCGTAGGGAGTCATAGGGAGCATGTTCCTCCATAACCTCTTCTCTTAGGGAATTAATCTTACCTAGTGATGTTAGTCACTGGCTACACAACATACCTGCCATACATAAAGAATCCTATTTATTTTTGGCCGGGCACAGTGGCTCATGCCTATAATCCTAGCACTCTGGGAGGCTGAGGCAGGTGGATTGCCTGAGCTCACAAGTTTGAGACCAGCCTGAGCAAGTGTGAGACCCCTGTCTTTAAAAAATAGCTGGGCGTTGTGGCAGGCTCCTGTAGTCTCGGCTACTCAGGAGGCTGAGACAAGAGAATCGCTTTCACCCAAGAGTTTGAGGTTGCTGTGAGCTATGATAGCATGGCACTCTACCACGGGCAACAAAGTAAGACTGTGTCTCCAAAAAAAAAAAATTTTTTTTTAAATTAAATTCTAAAAAAGAATCCTATTCTTTCTGTTGCCTGCAAAGACCTGAGCAGTTTCACCCCTGGCTCAGTAAAATTTTCATAGTCAAGAAATGCAGTGCCATAAAATTCCATTATTCAGATTCCACTAGTTTGAAAGTTGAGTGGAGGTAGGCCGACATTTCTATTTGCATTATTTGTGAAAGAAGCATTTGGTAAGCAAATTAATGATGTAGAGAAGCTTTTAGAGAGATATTTATAATACTTAAGAAAACAAGTTGTTTCCAGTTAACTTAAAATAAAGCCTAAGTTGTCAAGCTACTTTTAAAATTTTTAAAAAAATTAATATTTTATCATTCAGGTGTCTTACTGTGCTCTACCTTTTTCTTATTAAATCCTTGTCAGTAATATTTATCACCTCGTATACTATGAGTTAGATGAAGGCCTATAGTGAAGTTGCTATTAATTTCCTTTTTGAGTCTATGTGTTGAAATTTCTGTGACTATTTTGGAAATTCTTTTACACTTAGTTCCTGCTTTGGAATTTATTCAGGATGTTTATTTTGCTCTGAGTTGGTCTTTCTGCACTTCCAAGGTATTCCAGGGCTAGAATAGAATATCAGCTACTTAGTATCTGACTTCATAAGCAGGATTCTCCTTCTGATTCCTAAAGTGCCAAAACAGTTCATGATTTTTTTTTAAAGGTGTAATTTAGATAATAATCTAGTAAGATAAATGCTTTTTACAAGAAAAGGTGAAATTCCCAAGAATTGTGTAAAAGAAACAACCAAAAAAGCAATGGACTCTTCTTTGAACAGAGGGTTATTGGTGCTAAAACCTCCTTTCAGTAGCCCTGCTCCTTTCAGGATCTCACAATAACTACAATGATAAGGATTCATGGGAAATTTCATTGGTGACTTAATGCTTTATAGCTGGTTGATGGGTTTCAGAAGAATGGTTATCTCATCTAGCTCAGAAGAGCACATTTTAAACCAGACTCACTTGGCAGAGAGAAATCATTTTTCCTGATTTTACTAGAAAAAATTTGGAAACTACATACACACACACACAAAAATAAGCTTCCTCATCATCTCTATAAATTCCTAAGAAGAAAAACCTAAAATAATCCCTGGCACATGGTAGAGACTCATTAAATGTTGGTTTTTAGTATGTACAGTGTAATTCCAATTTTTAAGATATATTTAATAAATATTCTTCTATTCATATAAAAATATATATGGGAGCTGTAGGCTAGAGTATTAATAATAATCTCTGGAATTTTCAGTGATTTTCATTTTCTTTCTATTTTTATGTATTTTCCAAATTTTTCTCCAGCAAAATTGAGAGGAAAATATGTGTTTGTGTGTCATAAGGTTTTTTCCATTCCCTTCTCCTCCTGAAGTTGTCTGGAAAAGCCTATGAAAGAATGCTGAGAATATAGGGAGAATGTGCCCCAAATGGACTTAAGTGCTCCACTATAAATAGTTTATACAATAGAATCTCCATGGTTGACCGTCTCCCTATATTGACCTAATTAAGTTGACCTAATTTTCATAGACTGGACACACACCACATGTACACATCAGTGCAGTAGGCCTCGTTCCTTACACACTGACCGCTTCCAAATGTTGACCATTTTGTTAACTCCCTTGGGTAGTCAACTTACAGAGGTTCTACTATATATGTATGTGTGTGTGTGTGTGTGTATTTTTTTTTTTTTAAGACAGAGTCTCAAGCTGTCGCCCTGTAGAGTGCAATGGCATCACAGCTCACAGCAACCTCAAACTCTTGGGCTTAAGTGATTCTGTTGCCTCTGCCTAGCTGGGACTACAGGTGCCCAGCTATTTGTTGGTTGTAGTTGTCATTGTTGTTTGGCAGACCCAGGCTGGATTCAAACTTGCCGGCCCCAGTGTATATGGCTGGTACCCTAGCCACTAAGCTACAAATGCTGAGCCAGTTCTACTGTATTTAAAAATCCAAGAAAAGGGCTTGGTGCCTGTGACTCAACGGGCTAAGGTGCCAGCCACGTACACCTGAGCTGGTGGATTCAAATCCAGCATGGCCCACCAAACAACAACGACGGCTGCAACCAAAAATTGGCCGGGCGTTGTGGCGGGCGCCTGTAGTCCCAGCTACTTGGGAGGCAGAGGCAAGAGACTCGCTTGAGCCCAGGAATTGGGGGTTGCTGTGAGCTGTGATGTCACAGCACGCTATCCAGGGTGACAGCTTGAGGCTCTGTCTCAAAAAAAGAATAAATAATAAATAAATAAATAAAAATCCAAGGAAAGGAGAAAGGTAGATGATGCCCCCAGTGTACATCAGGTACTATGCCAGGCTCTTTATACATAGTATCTCATTTAATCCTAAGACTCTCATGAGGCCAGGCATGATGGCGTATAGCTGTAGTCCCAGCAATTTGGAGAGCTGAGGCAGGAGGATTGTTTGAGCCCCAGTATATGAGGCTGCAGTAGGCTATGATTGGGCCACTATGCTTACTCTAGTCTGGGCAAAAGAGCAAGACCCTATCTCCTAAGGAAAAAAAACTTTTTTTTTTTTTTTTTTGAAACAGAGTCTCATTATGTCACCCTTGGTAGAGAGCTATGGTGTCACAGCTCACAGCAACCTCAAACTCTTGGGCTTAAGCAATTCTCTTGCCTCAGCCTCCTAAGTAGCAGGACTACAGGTGCCCACCATAACACCTGGCTATTTTTTTGTTATAGTTGTTGTTTAGCTGGCCCAGACAGGGTTCAAACCTGCCAACCTTGGTGTATGTGGCCGGCACCCTACCCACTGAGGTACGGGCCCACCCAGGAAAAACAACTCTTGTTTTTAGGCTTTTGTTTTTTGTTTTTAGTCTTACTCTGTTGCCTTGGGTAGAGGGCCGTGGCATCATAGCTCACAGCAACCTCAAACTCTTGGGCTCAAGGGATCCTCTTTCCTCAGCCTCCTGAATAGCCAGGACTACAGGTGCCCACCACAAGGCCTACCTAGTTTTTCCTATTTTTAGTAGAGATAGGGTCTTGCTCTTGCTGAGGCTGGTCTCAAACTCCTGAACTCAAGCATTCCACCCACCTTGGCCTCCCAGAGTGCTAGAATTATAAGTATGAGCCACTACACCTGGCCAAAAAACAGATCTCTTAAGACAAGTATTCCTGTCCTTGTGTTAAAGCAAAGAGGCTCAGTGAAAAGAAGGAACTTGTTCAAAGTCACATCACCAGTAAGTAGCAGGGCTGGTATTAAAACCTAGATCTATCTACTCCCAAACCACTCTGCCTCAAACAAGGGTGAGGGATTGAGGGAAAGATTGTTTAAAAACTAGGGAATCTGGCCTGTTGCAGTCTCTCACGCATGTAATCCTAGCAGCCAAAGCAAGAGGATTCCTTGAGCTCAGGAGTTTGATACTAGCCTGAACAAGAACAAAAACCCCATCTCTATGAAAAATAGAAAAATTAACCTAACATTGTGGCAGGTACCTGTACTGTAGTCCCAGCTACTCAGGAGGCTGAGGCAGAGAATTGCTTGAACCCAGGAGTTTGAGATTGCTGTGAGCTAGACTGATGCCACAGCGCTCTAGCCTCAAAAAAAAAAAAGAAAGAAAGAAAAAAAAAGAAACTAGGGACTCTAATCCATGCACACAGGTGCTAAGATTTCTTTGTACCCGTATTTCTTTTTTTTTTTTTTTTTGAGACAGAGCCTCAAGCTGTCACCCTGGATAAAGTGCTGTCGCATCTTCAATTCCTGGGCTTAAGTGAGTCTCTTGCCTCTGCTTCCCAAGTAGCTGGGACTACAGGAGCCCGCCACAACGCCCAGCCATTTTTTTGTTATTGTTGCAGTCTGGCCAGAACCGGGCCTGAACCTCCCACCCTCCGTATATGGGGCTGGCGTCCTACTCACTGAGTCAGAGGTGCCGCCCCATTTCTTTTTTTTTTTTTTTTTTTTTTGAGACAGAGTTTCACTTTATCGTCCTCAGTAGATTGATGTGGCATCATAGCTGACAGCAACCGCCAACTCTTGGGCTCAGGTGATTCTCTTGCCTCAGCCTCCCGAGTAGCTGGGACCACAGGTGCCCGCCACAACGCCCGGCTAGTATTTCTTTTTTCTTGTTTTTTTTGAGAAAGTCTCATTGTGTTGCCCTCAGTAGCGTTCCATCATATCACAGCTCACAGCAACCTCAAACTCATGGGCTTTAGCACTTCTCTTGCCTCAGCCTCCCGAGTAGCTGGGATTACAGGCGCCCGCCACAATGCCCGGCTATTTATTTATTTATTTATTTATTTATTTATTTATTTATTTATTTTTGGCCAGGTCTGGGTTTGAACCTGCTACCTCCGGCATATAGGGCCAACGCCCTACTCCTTTGAGCCACAGGCGCTGCCCTGTGCCTGGCTATTTTTTGTTTGCAGTTGTCATTGTTGTTTAGCAGGCCTGGGCCAGCCTCGAACCCGCTAACCTCAGTGCCTGTGGCTGGTGCCCTACTCACTGAGCCACAGGCACCAAGCCCAGTATTTCTTTTTAATAGAAGACTGAAATTATATATTTACTTTCTGCCATTACCCATATCAAGGAAAAAGGAAGTATGGATAAGAATTTTAATCCTAGTCAAGACAGGGATGCCTTGGTTGATTGAAGGGCTATATAGCATAGGTATTATCTATGTTCTGTAGGGTTCATGAGAAACTAAGTGCCCATTGGTGAGGAACCCCAAGGTTGTGGGGTTGGAGCATCCATCTTTAGAGATTACTAAAGCTATTTTTATAACCTGCGATAAGGCTGTAGGCAGCAAGGGCAGGCAGGATGCCTGAAGGCTTAGTCCATTTCTAGCTCCAAATAAGGAGGTACAGAGCAGATACCTTTCTTGAGTAGGTGGGGGAGGGTAGAGAGGAGATACAAAGTGCTCTCTGTCACCCTCACTCAAATTCTGCATAATATAAAATAATGCTTTTAAAGAGAAGCATCCAGTTACATTGAACCAATACCTTTCTAGTAACTGGAGAGTTAGCTACCTAATTTGATTTCATATTAATGTTCCAGTAATTTTTATTTATAAAAGAATCAGAAAACTAAGTGAAGCAACATAATCCAGAAGGTAGAGTGTTAGGGTGGGCTGAGAGTTCTGATTCTTCTGCTAGTGTGGTTATCAGCATGTCATTTAACTTTTCAACTGTTTGTTTCCTTTATCTGGAAAGTGAAGGTAAGAATTTCACAGTGATATTGTGAGAGTTGTCATGAGAGGGAAAGCATCTTTGATGGAAGGACTCCTGGTAGTTGATCCCTGCAACTCATTTTGGAAGAGAATTTGCCTTATTGAAGCTGCAAGATCACTCCTCCCTTTTCCCCATTTTCTAGAAGCATGGCATTGAATAATCTGCATAGGGTGGCATTTTAGCTTACACAGAAGACCCAGTTCCATAGTGAATCATACTACTGCTCTACCCAGCTTGATATTCTAGCTCATCAAATGATACCTAGAGGTATTTAAGGTGAAAGTATAGATGTGGCCATCCATTAAAGTACACTCTGTATAATCAATTTGTGTCCACTCCATCATGGACGTATACACGTGAATGTATTTAAGAGCTTTTAGACACTTAGGACCTCTTCAAGCAATAATTTCTATATGTTCATATTCTTTACATTCTGAAAATAAGCTTTTAAAAATAAAGATTTTATTTTTCCATACCTCTACAATGTAAATTTGAGGGTAATAGAGGTAGGGCTTGCCAAAGTGGAAACATAATCAAGTGGTACGTTCATTGACTTATTCAGATTTCTACTTAAGAAAAATCATTATTTATCTTCTCAGACCAACTGAACGTGAGCGAACAGAAAGGCTAATTAAAACCAAATTAAGGGAGATCATGATGCAGAAGGATTTGGAAAACATTACATCTAAAGAGGTAAGAGACCTTGAGTCCTCTTCGTTCCAAGGCTAGGAGTGGTGTAACATAACAATAGGTTGGGGCTAAAAATGGCACAGGGTTGAAAGTACAGGAGGCCTTTATAGAGATTATTATAACATGTCATTTTTATTTCAGATCCGAACAGAGTTGGAAATGCAAATGGTGTGCAACTTGAGGGAATTTAAGGAATTTATAGACAATGAAATGATAGTAATCCTTGGTCAGATGGATAGCCCTACACAGATCTTTGAGCATGTGTTCTTGGTAAGTTTTAGGGCTACTTAAGTACTATGCTGAAGCTAGCCCAAGTGAACTTATGGGGGGCAACTGTTAATTTTACTATGTTTAAATAAAATATAACTCACTTTAAAAACAAAGGTAATAAGTACTCAATCCTTACCACTTCCTAGGATTTATCAATTTTAATATTATCTGCATTGTTATGATTATTTACATTTAATATATGGAGGAAATGTTGTTTTTTTGTGTGTGTAGAGACAGACTCTCACTTTATCGCCCTCAGTGGAGTGCTGTGGCGTCACACAGCTCACATCAACCTCCAACTCCTGGACTTAGGCGATTCTCTTGCCTCAGCCTCCTGAGTAGCTGGGACTACAGGCGCCCACCACAATGCCCGGCTAGTTTTCTGTTTTGCAGTTCTGCCGAGGCTGGGTTTAAACTCGCCACCTTCGGTATATGGGGCCAGCGCTCTACTTGATGAGCCACAGGCACCACCCTATATGGTGGAAATGTTATATGATGGTGTGCCTCTGCTCTGTTCTTCCCAAGTCCTCATTCAATAACATTAAACTAGTAGATTAAAATTGATTATGATGGGAGCCTGGTGAGGGGCTCTTGCCTATAATCCTAGCACTCTGGAAAGCTGAAGCAGGAGGATCCGTTGAGCTCAGGAGTTTGAAACCAGCCTGAGCAAGAGGAAGATCCCCTCTCTGCTAAAAATAGAAAAATTAACTAGGCCTTGTGAACTGTGCCTATAGTCCCAGCTATTCAGGAGGCTTATGCAAGAGGATTGCTTGGCCCAGGAGTCCGAGGTTCCAGTGAGCTATGATGACACCACTGCACTCTACCCAGGGTGACAGAGCAAGACTCTCTCCAAAACAAACAACAACAACAACAACAAAAACCTTAAATTCAAACCAAACCAGTCCACAGTAGTTTATACAGTGTATCCAAAAAGGATGATCCTTTAATCTCACTCTTTCAAATCTGCCAAATGTGTCTAAGATCTAATACATCAGAGCAGACAGAGTATTGGACTTTTAAACATACGAAATTTTGTAACTATATTTTGAGTACTCCCAAATACTTTTCTGTTTACTAAAAAGTCAGAGACTGAAAATTGTTCCTCATATTCCTGGACATTCAAGGACCTTATAATTAGCCCAAGGAGACCTCTCCAACAGATGGATTAGGAAAACTTCTAAAATCCTTTTCTCTCTTATGTTAAGGGTTCCAGTTTTTATCTGTACTATGTATTGGGAACAAGGTTAACAAGGGTAATTTAAATCAGTGGAAAATACCAAAACCTTATTTTATGTCCACTTCCCACACTCTTTGACCAAAAAGGCTAACAAAGAACGAAATGAAATCAGGCTGGGTGTGGTATCTCACAGCTATAGTCCTAGCACGCTGAGAGGCCAAGGTGGGCAGACTACTTGAGCTCAGGAGTTCCAGACCAGCCTAAGCAGGAGCAAGATCCCATCTCTACTAAAAAATAGAAAAATTAGCGGAGCATAGTGGTAGTGCCTGTAGTACCAGCTACTCAGGAGGCTGAGGCAGGAGAACTGCTCAAGTCCAAGAGTTTGAGGTTGCTGTGAGCTATGCTGATGCCACAGCACTCTACCCAGGGCAACAGAGCGAGAGACTCTGTCTCAGAAAGTATAAAGTTTATTTTTTAAAAAAACAAAATCAGACTTGGCGCCTGTAGTTCAGCGACTAGGGCACCAGCCACATACACTGGGGCTGGCGGGTTCGAACCTGGCCCAGGGCCTGCCAAACAACAATGACAACCAAAACAACAACAATAACAAAATAGCCAGGGGTTGTGGTGGGCACCCAGCTACTTGGGAGGCTGAGGCAAGAGAATCGCTTAAGCCGAAGAGTTTGAGGTTGCTGTAAGCTATGACACCATGATACACTACTGAGGGTGACATAGTGAGACTCTATCTCAAAAAAAAAAAAAAATCAGTTAGTTTGAGGTTGTGCCTGTGGCTCAAAGGAGTAGGGCGCCAGCCCCATATGCCGGAGGTGGCAGGTTCAAACCCAGCCCCAGCCAAAAACTACAAAAAAAAAAAAAAAAAATTAAATTAGTTTGAATTTCGGGGCAGCGCCTGTGGCTCAGTGAGTAGGGCGCCAACCCCATATACCAGAGGTGGCGAGTTCAAACCCGGCCCCGGCCAAAAAAAAATTAGTTTGAATTTCATTTCCTTTCTCTGGGGAAGGCATTTGTGAACTGAAATGATTAGAAGTTAGGAAATAGAAAAGCACAGGAACTGACTAAACTGGATCACCTCACTCTGAATATTCAAAAGTTTATTTCATGAGGCAGTCTTTGTGTCATTGAAAGCTTGTGCCTTGAAATAACTGCTTGATAGTTTACTATATGTGTCTCTAAATGAGTCATAGTGGCATATAGCTATGAAATTACTCACAAAAAGCTGCATGTTAGAAGGGAACATCTTTTTCATTACTTTAACTTGACCAGAATGTAACATATATTGTTATTTCTGAACACAGACCATGCTGCAGAATTGTCATTAGCTTTTCCATTTATTAGGCACCTGGCTTTGTTGTTTCTTGTGTATACTTCCACAAGGATTTAAACATAACAGGCTCTTGTATTGTCAGAAAGAATGTTTATGCTATCTATAGATAACTTACGAATCTTTCATTCAAATGAGCCGTGCCCTCAACTCTCTCCTTGTAACCTAATTTTTATGAAGGGCAAATGACTATAGCCCAAAAATGCTCATGTTAGAAAATGACCAGGCTTGGCACTTGTGGCCCAATGGACTAAGGCACCAGCCACGTATACCTGAGCTGGCAAGTTCGAATCCAGCCCAGGCCCGCCAAACAACAATGGTGGCTGCAACCAAAAATTGCCCGGGCATTGTGGCGGGCGCCTGTAGTCCCAGCTCCTTGGGAGGCAGAGGCAGGAGACTCGCTTGAGCCCAGGAATTGGAGGTTGCTGTGAGCTGTGATGCCACAGCACTCTATCCAGGGTGACAGCTTGAGGCTCTGTCTCAAAAAAAAAAAAAGTAAAGAAAATGACCAAGCTACAAACCTGGAAGTCACCTTACCATTGAACTTGGATTTGAACACCTGTCTTAGAAGAATATAGACATGATAAATAACAAATACAGTTAATTTCTGACTGACCAATCTGTTTTATTTCAGGCGTACTTCCCTGTGTATCTGATACCACCCACTAAAAAACTGTTTCCTCTTCAAGTGGTATATTTTAGGGCATAGAAGCAAATTTTAATAGTACGCTAAGCAGGAAGAACAATCTAATTCCTCTAAAATTACATTTCCCTAATCAACTACAAATACATTTTTGAGTGTTTGTAGATTCATCCTATGACTTGATGATATGATTTTAGGCATCTTCTTCTGTCTTAAGGTTTTGAGGTTTTTTTTTCTTTTGAGACAGTTTCTCACTATGTCACCCTGGGTAGAGTGCTGTGTCATCATAGCTCACAGCAACCTCTAACTCTTGGGCTCAAGTGATTCTCTTGCCTCAGCCTCCCAAGTAGCTGGGACTACAAGCACCTGACACAGTGCCAGGCTATTTTTAGAGACCAGGTCTCACTCTGGCTCAGGCTAGTTTCGAACCTGTGAGCTTAGGCAATCCACCCACCTCGGCCGGCAGCGCCTGTGGCTCAAAGGAGTAGGGTGCCGGCCCCATATACCAGAGGTGGCAAGTTCAAACCCAGCCCTGACCAAAAACTGCAAAAAAAAAAAAAAAGAGTGCTAGGATTACAGGCATGAGCCACTGCACCGGCCTTGAGTTTTTTTGTTGTTGTTGTTGTTTGTTTTTTTCTTTTATTTTTTATTTTTTATTTTTTATTTTTTTGAGACAGAGCCTCAAGCTGTCACCCTGGATAGAGTGCTGTGGCATCACAGCTCACAGCAACCTCCAATTCCTGGGCCCAAGCGAGTCTCTTGCCTCTGCCTCCCAAGTAGCTGGGACTACAGGCGCCTGCCACAACAGCAGGCCATTTTTTGGTTGCAGCCGTCATTGTTGTTTGGTGGGCCCGGGCTGGATTCGAACCCGCCAGCTCAGGTGTACGTGGCTGGCGCCTTAGCCTGTTGAGCCACAGGCGCCGAGCCTCATCTGTCTTCTTTAGAGAAGGTTCTGTTCATCTCTCTTCCCCATTGATGTATGGGATTGTTGGCTTTTTCATGTGGATTAATTTAAGTACTCTATAAATCCTAGTTATTAAGCTTTTGTCAGATTCAAAATATGCAAATATCCTTTCCCATTGGGTAGGTATGTGGTGTTATGTAAACAGACAAAACTATAGAAGCTATTCAAAACCATGTTTTCAACCTTAATAAAAATCATGACTTACTTTGGGGCCAATGAAATTGAAAAGGGGATATGAATCCTGAAAAAAATACTTAAGTAATCCTTATTTCTGTAAGAAGCACCTCGTAGCTTCTGGGAGGTGAGTAGACTGCAGTTAATGCCCCAGCACCTGTGTTCACAGTATTGCATCCCCAATGGTCCTATGGGAAGACCCATAACTGTGCCACACAGACTGGCCCGATAGTTATCGTGCTTCTTCATTAGCCAAGTTTCAATTTCCCCCATCCTAAAACTTACAATAATTACAGTCTACCATATCAACAAGCCCCTGAACAGATTTTTCAAATGTCTTTCACTTATTTTCACATCAGGTCTACACCAGCCAGCAAATATCTTCCTTAAACAGTTAATATTCTGGGGAGTTCGGGCTCGCCAAACAACAATGATGGCTGCAACCAAAAAATGGCCGGGTGTTGTGGCGGATGCCTGTAGTCCCAGCTACTTGGGAGGCAGAGGCAGGAGACTCGCTTGAGCCAAGTCAACCCAGGAATTGGAGGTTGCTGTGAGCTGTGATGCCATAGCACTCTATCCAGGGTGACAGCTTGAGGCTCAGCCTCAAAAAAAAAAAAAAAAAAAAAATATATATATATATATTCTGGGGAGTTAGTGTATAATCAGTAGTTTCATTGTGCAAAGATAAAAATGTTCTAAGACGGACAGTGGGGATGGTTACACAACAGTGTGTGAATGTATTTAATGCCACTGAACTACACACTGGAATATGTTAGGCACATTTCATCACAATTTGAAAAAAGTTACTGTTCAACAAATAGTTTCAGAAAATTCACACAGAGCTTGGCCCAGTCTCAGACTCCAAGAGTCCCTCAGAAGCATGTACTCACTGATAATCTCAGTAGTAGGCATTTAAATGTCTGTTATTTTATTTCCAGTACTTTTCTATATATGTATTTTATAACTTAAGTTTTAAGTTAAAATTCACATACTTATTTGAAAATAACTTTTCCTCTTATCACTTAGTATTTACTGGGAAAACAATATACTAGTATATAAAGGACTTGTTTTTCCTCCTTTCTGGGAATCTGTGATCTAAAAGAAATGAATTCCAGGCTCGGTGCCTATGGCTCAACAGGCTAAGGCACCAGCCACATACACCTAAGCTGGCAGGTTCGAATCCAGCCTGGGCCTGCCAAACAACAATGACGGCTACAACCAAAAAATAAGCCAGGCGTTGTGGCGGGCGCCTGTAGTCCCAGCTACTTGGGAGGCAGAGGAAGGAGAATCGCTTGAGCCCAGGAGTTGGAGGTTGCTGTGAGCTGTGATGCCACGGCACTCCACCCAGGGCGACAACTTGAAGGTCTCAGAAAAAAAAGAAATGAATTCCAGTTTAGTTTTCTGCTCTCAAGATAGGAGACCGAGCGCCTCAGTAATGCAGCCGGCCTTGAGGACCCATGTATGCCCAAGGCCTGCCTGACTCAGGGCTGGCAGGCACTCAGTGTCTACTGAAGAATACCTAGAAAAACCGTGAGCACAGATCATGCTATCTTTACTTGTGACGTAAGAATGAGTCCCCTGGAAAAAAATGTAGTATCTCCCTATTCTTCCCAAATGTTTTTATTTTGTTATAAACAGTGTTTTGCTCTATAACCCAGACTGGTCTCAAATCCCTGGTCCAAGCAATCCTCCTGCCTAAGTCTCCCAAAATGGTGGGACTGCAGGCATGAGACACACGCACAGCCTCTTCCCAAACATTTAATAAAGCTTCTCTTATACATCAAACATTCACAAGGATCACCAAGGAGAAAGAGAACACTAAAAGGGGGCATAGCAGAAAGGGGCCTTTCAGTCAGGAGACTTGACCTTTTTACCATCAGTGTTTTATAATACAATTAAGATATTATTTTGTGTTGCAAACATTTCTACTTATTACTTCAATAAGTCAATAAATACAAAGTTTTTCTGAATTCAAAAAGCTTATTCTAAAAAAATTAAAAAATAAACAAATACAAAGTTTAAAAGACAGAAAACCCACATTCCAATACACTAAGTATTAGGAGGCATCCATGGGAGTCTACTCAAGACTCAAGCTGATTCTCTTTCAGGGCTTCAATAAGCGACAGGCTTTCTCAGATGCGACCAGAAGCCCTGAGCAGTAGTTTGCCAGAACCAGACGTGTGTCGTCTCAGTTATCACTTCATCCTACTGGGTTACTACCTACCGTCAGTATGTCTTTTGGAAGTGACAAAATAACTCGCAAGTAATGTTAGTCTAATTAAACATGCAAATTGAACCAATACATACACTGAATATAGGCAAAAACCAACTCAATTTTAAAAAGAACTCAAAAAATTTGAACACTCAAATTCTTTTTTTTTTTTTTTTTGAGAGAGTCTCACTCTGTCATCCTAGTTAAGAGTACAGTAGTGTCATTGCAGCTCATTGCAACCTTCAACTCTTCAGCTCAAGCAATCCTTCTGCCTCAACCTCCAGAGTAGCTGGGAAAACACCACACCTGGCTAACTTTTTCTGTTTTTGGTAGAGACTGGGGTCTCACTATTGTTCAGGCTGGTCTCAAACTCCTAAGTTCAAGTGATCCTCTCACCTCAGCTTCCCAGAGTGCTAGGATTACAGGCATGAGCCACAGTGCCCAGCCAGAAGACTCAAATTCTTGAAAAAAACATCTTACACATACTTGCTCTTCTTCCATTTTACAGATTTTATGAGCAACTACTTGAGGCCAAATACAAATCTGCCAGTGTGCACATATGACAAGACTCTATTAATATGACCTTGCCCGGACAAAGCATCCCAGGTACACCAAGAGATAAACATCCCAACACAGCATTCATAAGACACTCCTTCAATACAGACTTCCCTTCACTCTCGACTTACATAATTTTAGGCAAGTGAAAAAAGGTTTCCTAAATTTACCACTGACAGAGTTCAAAAGATGTCCTAATGCAGCAGTGATGATTAAGATAATAGTCTGAGGCTGCTAAAGCAACTTCAGCTGACAAGGAGCACTGTGACTAGCTCCCAAGTTATATCTAAAACCTTTCTCTCTGCCCTATTTCCTTCAAAGCAAAAAGTGCTATGGATAATTATCCTATTTATCTCTTTATTATCTAAAACAAATACTGGCTGTCAGCTGCCTTAGGGCAGGGGCCTGCACTATCTCCTTCACCACAGTAGTCCCCAGGCCTAGGACAGCACCTGGTTTTTATTCAGTGTATAAACATAAAACTAGGCAATATACAATTCATTTGTTTTTGAGCTTAAAAAGTACACACATATTGATGCCTCACTATACATATTATACATTCTTATATATATAAATATAGAAACAAAATCAAAAAACCTTAACACTAGCTGCAGATCAGTAAAAAGCTATTCCTTAGGCTATAAATAGTTGGTTTAGATTAGGGTGTTCATACTGGAGATGGTTAAAAGTAAATGTAAGTATTTATCAAACAAAAAATATTCAAACATCTCTGAGATCAAACCTAGAAAAGATGGGTTTTGTTAGTTTGCAATCAGTCACAATGCTTCTTCCAAATCTGTTTTCAATGTTACCATCTTAACATTTTTAAAAATTGTTTTACTATTCTAAAAATGGCTGCCAGAAAAATGTGAACTTCACTTTTAATTACCTTCAGGCCTTGGTATTACATATAAATGAAATGTGAGGTTTTCAAGAATCTCAAACCCAATTCACTAAGTTAGTAATTTTAACAACAACTCTTTTTTTCTCCATATATTTGGTATCTAATTTTCATTGTGAAATAAAAAGTGGCCCCAAAACAACACAAAAGCTCTTAAGTTTCTCACTCTAGATAGTCATCCCAACAAACTCTTTGGAGAACCACCCTCCTGAATCTGGGGAAGAGCATTTTACTCACTTGTTGCCATGTGAGCTTCAGCCTTTCATACTGTTCCTTGCCATCTGCTGAGCAATCAGAACAAGTAAATCTAAAAAAATTATCACCCTTAAGGTAACTGAGCTGTTCCCTCAGCTGACCTAGAAGAAAAACAAAAAGTCACATCATAGGTATCCAGAGCAGAGGTAACCCAAAGATTTAAACAGTTTATCAACCAGATTTTCCAAATTTTCCAAGTTTCCCATGGGTTTATTTTTTTTCAGCCAACCCACAGAGCTGGCCTGTGGTGTGGGAGTAGAGAAAGATTCTTGGCCTCCTAGCACCAAGTGCACACCCACTAGGATCTATGGTTTCTTAACTTTTAGGAGGAAGGTACTAGAAAAGCAGGTATTAATGCTCTAAACTGGCTTTTCCAACTGTCACATTCCTGACTCCTACAAGCAGGTCTCTTCACAAGCTCTTTCAAATATCTGAGCTCCCACCATCTGCCACATGCTGGGTTAGGAACCAGGAATACAACTTTTCTTTTTTTTTTCTTTTTTGAGGCAGAGCCTCAAGCTCAAGAGTGCTGTAACATCGCAGCTCACAGCAACCTCAAACTCCTGGGCTCAAGCGATTCTCTTGCCTCAGCCTCCCGAGTAGCTGGGACTACAGGAGCCCCCACAACGCCTGGCTATGGTTGTAGTTATCATTGTTTGGCAGGCCTGGGCCAGATTCGAACCCACCAGCTCTGGTGTACGTGGCTGGTGCCTTAGCCACTTGAACTATAGGCACCACCAGGAATACAACTATCAAGACAGACATGGTGCCTGCTCTCTCACAGTCTTAGGAGAAAGTAGGTAATCACAAAGGCAAGGAGACTCCTCATCTTCACTTTGAATCAGAATCACCCAAGTGGACACTAGATGAAATGAATCAATCTGTTAAGGCCTAGGCCTCTGCATTTTCTTAAAAGTTGCCCAGGCGATGCTGATGCTCTGGGATGCATGGGGAGACCACAGGAATAAGATGTGTACCACAGGGCAGCATGGGGACACATCAAAGGGGTGCCCATCTATACTAAGAAGATGGGGGCCAGGGTAAGAGGGGGTGCCTGTGAATATGGGGGAGGGCATGGAGACTATAGAGATGCACATTCCAGAGAGGAAACAAAAATGTGCTACATCATAAGGGTAAGAAGAATTACTCGGGGAGAATAAAAAGTTTACTAAAACTGCAAAGTTGTCTGTATGGGGACAGCAGAGGCTAAGTTAGCAGGGCCTGATCACAAAGGTATGTCTGTCATTTATCCTGCTAGGACAAAGGAAGAGCCATGAGATGTTCAGGCAGAACCCAAAATTAACAAGCAGAAAGAACTCAGAAACAAAACTAGCTAATACGTGGTAAATTCTAGGTTTTTGTCCTCTGTGAAAATATAATTAATTTGAATAGGTGAACCAACCCCATACCAGAAAATGACCCATGTCACAATAACGTAAATTTCTCTTAGTTACAAAATCTATTACACAAAACACTCCTCAGATACATATCTCTTTTCTAATTTCTTGCCTAATGGAAAAATCCCTGCTTCAGTATGAATCCTATAACGGCTGAAAAGCCATGCTCCTCAAGAGCCAGAAAGCTATCAGTTGAAAATATCAAGACTGGCTCAGCGCCTGTGGCTCAAGCGGCTAAGGCATCAGCCATGTACACCTGAGCTGGCGGGTTCGAATCCAGCCCAGCTGGCCAAACCACAATGATAGCTGCAACCAAAAAATGGCCGGGCGTTGTGGCAGGCGCCTATAGTCCCAGCTACTTGGGAGGCGGAGGCAGGAGACTCACTTGAGCCAAGGAGTTGGAGGTTGCTGTGAGCTGTGGTGCCACCGCACTCTACCCAGGGTGACAGCTTGAGATACTGTCTCAAAAAAAAAAGACAATTATCAAGATCGAGGTGATCAGGATGCCTCTATGTACATATCCCTTACAGGTCCTGGAAAATGGAACAAAACACCTTCAATTTGCTAATTCTGACCTCACTCCATGTAAGTTAAATATTAACAGAGTAATTTTTATGAACTTGAACATTAATTCTATATTAATTTGGCCCCAAATCTATAATGCAATTGTATTGAAAAAAATGTGGCTAACCCAAGATTTCTAATTTTCTTATTTTTATTGGGTTACTATCAAGAATGTTAATTTAGGGACAGGGAGAGGGTTCAGCAGGTTCCCACCAAGGGGAACAATGCACCGGCATATGGCACATTTCCTGAGTGAAGGAAACAACTACAACTCAGACTGTACTTTACAAATGCAAACAGCATAATGTAATCATGCATCATATTAATCTGAAATTTTAAAAATATTAAATTAAAAAAATGTTAATTTAACAATGTGACAGAGGTTGACATTTTTATTAGTACAAATGTGTGTTTTATATAAATTTATAGTTGATCAACTAAATAATAAATATTTAAATCTACTTTACATTCAAGTTTCTTTCACAGGTTAGAAAAACAAACATTCACACAGGAATTGACAAATAAAAGGAATTGGGAAGCTCCTTACTGGTCGGTATCCATTTTTGGCACTTGTCACAGAAGTAAGACAGCTGGTCCTCCATCCACGACACATCTCCCTCATCGCTGTTCAGGGAATCCCCACTCTGGTCATGAGATAAGTCCACTGATGCCTGATCCTCTGATTCAACAATCAGGAGTGTCTCTCCCTCCACTTCACCTTCCTCCAGCCCTTCCGAGGTAGATGTTCTTGTGGCTTCATCATCGTGTCGACTTATCAAACTACTCAGGTGGATGTTACCCTCCATCCCTTCCTTCTCACAGGTTCAGTTCAGTAATCCTAATTAGCTCTGGACACTGAACTAAAGGGGCTTCTACCAGGCTCTCACAGACAGAAGCTCTTCAGAAGAGCATCTGCCCACACATCTTTATTCAGATGTAAGGGACTTAAAAAAATCATACTTTAAAATGTATGATCAACTGTCCTTTATTTGATCATTTTAAAGGACAATGACATAAAAAAAGATTAGGAGATCACTAAGCTATTCTCCATCAACACACACACCCAGTGTTGTTTATCCCACTGATAATTTCACATTCAAGTCATGTTTCTTGAGAACCTTTTGCCAATAACATCTTCTCTCTTTCTGCTTCAAGTTGCCCAGTCAAAATAATCTGTTCTTCCAAAAGACGAATGTTTTCTTTTTTCCGGTTTTGCCTCTCAATGTCTCTGATCACTCCTTCACGAAGCCTCTAAAAACACAAGGAACAGATTTCGGTTACACCCAGAACAGGTGTTTCTCATCCTTGTGCCATTCAAATCCAAGTAACAGTATTACCAAAATACACTTAAAACTTAAAACTTTCAGATTCCAAATACCCAATTACTATTTTAACTTTTTGTGCAAATGTAAAATGTACCAAAATGTAACAAAGAAGCAATCAAACAATTTGGTAATGTACTGTTATTACTGGAATGACTTCTTACCATATTTTAAGACATCCTTCAACATTTAGGACAGAAAACTTAATGGGAACTAGCAAAAAACTAGAAGTAGGCACTACATTGAACTTTAAAAGTTCAATTGATAGACACTTTAAAAACTTGACAAAGCCACTGTGGTGGCTTACACTTGTAGTCCTATAGTCCCATCTACTGAAGAGACTGGGGTGGTGCTGCTCAGTGCCAGTAGCACAGTGGTTACGACACCAGCCACGTACACCAAGGCTGGCAGGTTCATTGTTGTTTAGTTGGTATAGCCTGGGCCAGCTAAACAACAGTGACAATTGCAACAAAAAATAGCCAGGCATTGTGGTGGGCACCTGTAGTCCCAGCTACTTGGGAGGCTGAGGCAAGAGCTTGAGCCCAAGAGTTTGAGATTGCTATGAGCTGTGATGCCATAGCACTCTACTGAAGGTGACATAGTGAGTCTCTGTCTCAAAAAAAAAAAAAAAAAAAAAAAAAAGAGGCTGGGTTAGGAGGATCATTTGACCAGCCTGGGCAATAAAGTGAAGACCCAAACACAAAAATTAATTAATGAGAAAAAAAAATAAAAACTTGATAAGTTACTATGACAGCACTGTGAACTACTGTCCTGTTAGCAGTTATCCTAGCAGAACAATAAACATCAAGAGAAAAAAAACCCAGATACTAAAATCTGAACTGTTACCAATACAAGAAAAAACCTGGCTTCTTCTAGCATGTAAAAGTCATACAAAATTATTAATCAACTACATAACAGAGGTTGGGCTCTGCAGCTCACAAATGTAATCTTAGCACTCTGGGAGGCAAAGGTGGAAGGATCACTTGAGCCCAGGAGTTCGAGACCCCATCTTTACAAAAAATTTTTATAAATTAGCCAGGCATGGTGGCACATGCCTATAGTCCCAGCTATTCATCTTAACAGGATGGCTTGAGCCTGGGAGTTCAAGGCTGCAATGAGATTCCACTATGCCACTGTTCTTCAGCCTGGGCAATAGGGTAAAATCCTCGCTCTGTAAACAAAAAAACAAACAAACCCACCCAACAGGTACACTGCATAGGTATATGGCACAGTACCTGGGTGTGGGACCCACCTACAAATGAGACTTTAACTTACAAATGCAAACTATGGAATCTGTTTTTACCCCCACATTAATCTGTAATAAAAATTTAAAAAAAAAAAAATGTAACACAGAGAGAGAGAGAAAGGAAAAAAAAACAATGCTACTACCACAGTTAAAAATAAAGACCCATCAATGCTAGTTACCCTGACAAACACTAAAAACCAAGCAGAGAATTCCAGAACACAGACCTGGGACCTAAGATGAGACTTTTAAAAGCATTAATTCAGTCATTACTAATAACATTTTATAGTTTATAGCTTACAAAATACTCCAACTAAAGTTTTTAATAATGACCTTACAAGGTAGAATTAATGAAAGTAGAGCCCCACAGCCTGGGTATGTTTGGTTTTCTAAAAATTATTACACCTATTTTTAAAAACTCAGCTAGTACCTGCTTGCTGCACCTCCTCCAGGCCTGTACCTTCACTCACTATTATGAGAAAGTTGGGAAACTTAAGAGTCCTGGGACTGGTGACTCAACTGAAACCCAACTCTCTTGAACCCTGCACCCTTGGCAAGATCCCGAACAAGACAAACATGGAGGTGCTTATTCTTATCTTGTGCTCCTTACACCATGACATATCTACATACCTCCTCCCACACAAAGTCCACACCATCCACTGGACTTCTACACCTGCCTCCCAGATGCTACCCCTCCTTTTCAGACACATTAGCACATGCTTATCATCTTGTTCTCCATCCCATTATTTGAGATCTTCCTCCAGGTTTCAGTGTCTACCCTGTTGCCTCACACATCCTTCCTGTGACCTCTACTTAGACACCTTACTAACCATTCCCCTTACTAGCTTCCCAACAGCCTTCCTTACTAACTTCCAAAGACCTTTTCACTATTCTAACCTCTTCATAACTCCAATACCTCGAACTCTGGCTCCTCATATAGCAGTATCTTGTTTTTGTTGAGTTACCGTGCAGATTACAGATGATATTTATAAAGTGCTTAGTATATAATAGCACCTGGCAGGACACAACGGACATTATTTAATTTCTTGCTTCCTTGAACAGTCAGACACATCCACCAATGCCAATCAAATCTGTCCAAATTTCCAGGGCTAGAATGTGAGCCCCTAATGCTCACAGGACCAGATGCAGAATAAACCCAGGTTATTCTAGTCAATCTTTTCTTAATCTCTAATTTCCAAGTAATGACGTTTCCACTCTCCAACACAGTGGTTCTCAACCCTGGCTTTGTATTAAAAATCCTCTCAGTGGCTTTAAAAACAAATACCTACTCCAGGCGCCCACCCCAAGAGACTCGGGCTTAATTTGTAAGGAGTAGGGGCCAAGCCTTAGTCACACAGCAAAACCCTGCTAGATACACCTGATGAGCAGCTAGGGGTCAGGACCAACCCATCCCCACATGATTCTCTTCAAAAATCACTGACTTCGCTGACCTCAGAACTACATCTCACATACCATCTTCCACCCCACCTCGAGTTTCCTCCAGATCACCATCTTTTCCCTTTCCTCCTAAGAGAAGGAAGTCTCATGCTTCTACTCCAAAAGCTACCCTCTTAGAACCACACTTTAAACCCAAATCTCTATAATCTTTTCTGTGCCCTTTTCATCAGTCACTCCATCTTCCCTCAACATTCTTGTATCATCACATACTTCCCCTTCTCCGATTTCCAGATTGTGAACATGCTGAACAAAGACGTCTTCTTCTTTGTCACTGTATACCAGAGCCCAAAGCTCTGGACAGCCAAATCAAGAAAAGACTATTTTTTCATGATTCATCCAGCTCAATATTTTCATCCTCAACAAATGAGGTTTAGCCGCAACTATCAAGTTGTTCTCTGACCTCTAGCCCTTTCTCACACTCAACATTCAGCACTGTTGGGGATCATTTATAGACTCTAGAGCAGCTGTGTTTCTTTATCTTTGTATTCCCAAAGTACTTAGTGAGGTGCCTGGCATATAGTGGTCAGTGATTAAACGTTTGCCAACTTCAATGAAAAAGAAAATCCCATTAATGAAGGCTCGACGCCTGTGGCTCCACGGGCTAAGGCGCCATCCACATACACCTGAGCTGGTGGGTTCGAATCCAGCCGGGACCTGCCAAACAACAATGATGGCTGCAACCAAAAAATGGCCGGGCGTTGTGTTGGGCGCCTGTAGTCCCAGCTACTTGGGAGGCGGAGGCAAGAGACTCACTTGAGCCCAGGAATTGGAGGTTGCTGTGAGCTATGATGCAACGGCACTCTATCCAGGGTGACAGCTTGGGGCTCTGTCTTAAAAAAAAAAAAAGAAAGAAAAAGAAAATAATGAAGCGGGAGAGGCAGAAGAGACGGTTAGTAACTGATCAGCGAATCACAGATATTTCCAAAAATAAAAATGCCAAAAAGAAAATGTGGAGGGCTGGCCTCGTTCCCAGAACCTACAGTTTGCACAACTTAAACAAACAAATACAGAACACCTCCCCAAATTACCTTGGCCAAAAGCACTGAAGGTGGGTTAAGGGGGCGCTCCTTTGCCACCAGATACAATCATTAGCCCTTAGGCTTGGGCCCCACCCTGGGCCTGGGGGTGGGACGCGGCTAGCAACTCGGCGCAAGCACCCCGAGGAAAGCCCCTCCAGCGGCCCCGCGAGGGCTGGGCGCGCCGCTCCCCTGCGGGCGGCTGGGCCTCCCAAGGGGCCCCGCCGGGCAGCGCCGGGGCGCGCCCCCCGGAGCAGGCCCGTCCGCTCCGGGGTCCCGGCCGCGGCGCCGCAGCCACAGTGCGGGGGTGCGCCGGGCCGAGGGAGGCGGGAGCGGGAAGACTCGGGGAGCCGCCGGCGAGCCGCGCGCACCGAGACCCCGAGGGAAGAGACGGGCACGTGACACCGACCTGCTGGTCCTGCCGCTGCTTCAGGTGCACGCCGGCCACTGTGGCCGCCGTCAGCAGCACCGAGAGGCCCAGCACTGCCTTCGAGGTCCTGGACATCACCGCTCCGGCCCCCGCGGCCTCTTCCTTCCGCCCGCCTGCGGCGCCGGGGTCACCGCCGAGCGCGCGCAGCGACTGGTCGGGGCCAGGCTCGACCCCTCGAGCGCAGAGCTACAGCCGTCGCGCGCGCCGCCCGCCGCAGCCAGGCGCGAGTAATCAAGAGCCGAGCCCGACGTGCGGCCGAGTTAGAAATTCCTACTCTAACCGCCGCGCTCCGGCGCGAGCTACCCACAACGCCTGGCCAGGGTAGGGGTTCCACGCCTGAGCCAACTCAGTATCGCCCCCTGCCGGCGTCCTGGCGGCGGGGATGAACTGAGGAGCCGACATGCCCGCGGGGGTCCCGTGCTGACCCTCTGGGCGCCTGGCTGGTGCAGGCGCTTTGCCCAATACCCACTTCCCCCCAGTGCGGCCGCTCCCCGCACGTTTGCCGGGGCAGGTGTCCACCGAGTTGAGTAGTTTCCGAGACGCAGGTGGCGTCCTCAAGTTTTTGCTTGAGGATCCAGAATTAAACTTAGACGCGGTCACTTGCTTTCCCCTCGACTCTCTGGGACAATTGGTCAGGCTTTGATTTTTCTAAAAATGGAAAAGCCTTCTGGCTCAAGAGTATGCCGACTGGGGAGCGACACCTCCTTGACGCTTGATAGGGACAGCGCCGAGTGATGGGTCAGGAAGTTTGCCCTACCCTGTCACCTTTTGAGATGACTTTTACACCTTCGGAGCCTCAGTTTCCGTGAGCACATCAAGAAATGTGCCCCCGAGGGCGGCTCCTGTGGCTCAGTGGGCAGGGCGCCGGCCCCATATACCGAGGGTGGCGGGTATCAAGCCCGGCCCCGGCCAAACTGCGACAAAAAAATAGCCGGGCGTTGTGGCGGGCGCCTGTGGTCCCAGCTACTCGGGAGGCTGAGGGAGGAGAACCGCCTAAGCCCAGGAGCTGGAGGTTGCTGTGAGCTGTGATGCTACCGCACTCTACAGAGGGCAACAAAGTGAAACTGTCTCAAAAAAAAACAAACACACACACAAAGCCACAAGAAATGTGCCCACATTACTAGGAAAATAAATGATAGGATGAAGTTGGGAATAGTGTACGAAATGGTGCAGGGTGTCATTTTCACTTCTGCAAGGGGTAGAAAGAGACATGGTCTCCTAGAAACTTTCAGTGTCTGATGGAGCAGCCAATGAAAATAACGATCATTCTTTCCCAGTAGAACCCACGAACAAAGAACTTCCTACGGAAATAGCTACAGATGATGTTGATCAGGGCAAGGTTTTGGTTAGCATCACCCCAGATGAACATCTGTCTCTCTTCAGAGCACTTTGCTATTGCAGTTTCTGTTATGTGAGCATAAATGGCATGAGGCTAATATTGTCCTTAATAAATGTAATTAATGAAAATTAAAAAGGTATTTTTTTCAAATGTCGTTTTGTCTGCAGCATTTTTTTGCATTCTGCAGACAACATACTACTGAATTGGAAAATAGAATTCCTGCACCAATTTAATTCGGGGTGTAGTTGCATATTTCTCTAAAAAATAAATTATATTAGACTTCTTTTTACTTGTGATATACCCTAGATATTTTTTCCCTGTAAATCAGTGATCCTTCCAACAGAGTTGCCCATCTTTAGAATGCAGGTCAGGAAGATAGATGCCCTTTAATTCTATTCTGACTAATTTTTCAATTTGTCTTTTTTTTTTTTTGCAGACCTCCTCCATGGTAACAACTTGTCTTTTTAAAAATCCTTTACAAGTTGATTGTGTTAAATACAAAAGTGGATTATCTGTTTAAGCATTTATAAAGCTAAGCAGGATGTTTTGTGTGACTATTGTAACATGAATTACTGAGTTGTTCCACTGCATCCTATCAAACATTGAAAAGGATCTTTTTTTCCACTAAAATAATTTTCTTCTAGCCTAAGTACATTTTTAGGGCTGTGCAGTGTGTTTGAATAAAAGCAGTTCTCCTGGATAACTTGAAGAGTTTCTACTAATAAATATATTTTTCAAAAGTAAAGGCTTAGGGTGGCGCCTATGGCTCAGTGAGGAGGATGCCGGCCCTATATACCGAGGGTGGTGGGTTCAAACCCGGCACCCCCGGCCAAAACTGTAACAAAAAATAGCCGGCCGGGCGGCGCCTCTGTCTCAGTGAGTTTGAGGTTGCTGTGAGCTGTAATGCTACAGCACTCTACCGGGGGTGACAAAATGAGACTCTTGTCTCAAAAAAAAAAAAAAAAAATAGCCAGGCGTTGTGGCAGGCACCTGTGGTCCCAGCTACTTGGGAGACTGAGGCAAGAGAATCGCCTAAGCCCATGAACTGGAGGTTGCTGTGAGCTGTGACACCATGGCACTCTACCAAGGGCGGCAAAGTGAGACTCTTGTCTCTAAAAAAAAAAAAAAAGTAAAGTCTTGACTTGTTGACCACCTCTTTTCTGATGTTATGTACATTCATTCTTTTAATAAATCTTAGATGTGCCAGAAGCAGTGGTTTCTAGGTAGCCCCCACATCTCTCAAAAAGCTCCATGTCCAGAAGGAAGACAGACTAGCATATTAAATAGTCTAAATTGCAAAAAAGGGGAGATGGTTGACAAATAGTAAATATTTTATGTCTTACAAAATTCATATGTTGAAACCTAACCCCCATTGGCATGGTATTAGGAGGTGGAGACTCTGAGAAGAACTAGGCTTACACGAGGTCATAAAAATGAAGACCCCATGATGAGATTGGTGTCCTCAGGAAACTAGTTAGGTATTGAGGCAGTGTCTTCAGAAGAAAAAAAGAGACTAGTCTCACTCTCTACTATGGGAAAACACAGCAAGAAGGTGGCCATGTACAAACCCATCTGCAGAAGCCAAACACTGTGACCTCGGACTTCCTAGGCTTGAAAACTGTATAATAAATTTCTGTTGTTTAAACCACATAGTCTATGGTATTTTTGTTACAGCTGCTCAAACTAAGACAGCAATGAACCGTTTTCCAGAGTTCAGTGGGGGCACCCACTGCTCTAGATTCAGTGTCACCCAACAGAAAAGAATATTGGAGACCCGGTTCTCTCCCAGCACCTCCCAGCACCTCCAGGAACTGGGTCCTGGCTGGGCTTGAATTCCTCACTCATTTCCTCTACATTTTGAATCATCACTAACACTCAGTAAACAGAAAAGTCCTACTTAACCACTGACAACTCCAGTGAGAGCTTCACTTGAAAAATTCAGAGGTAGGTACAGGCAGAATTTCTAGCACAAGGTGGAACATACAAAATTGAGGGTCTCTCCTCTCCAGGGAAAGTTTAAAAAAAAAAAAACACTACATAATATTAGCAAATGGCACACCCAGGTGCTACACACATTTTATATATATCAGGTTATTTTATCTTCACCATGACTCGATGAAGTAGGTGCTGTTATATCCCCCATTTTACAGGTGAGAGAACCGAGGCCTGTTTTGTAACTTGCCTAGAGTCTACAACTAGAAAGTTACAAATCTGGGCAGCCTAATTGGTTTTTAGTTTTATTTTCAAAAGATTAAATTCCCCTGGTTTAATAAAAGTTTAGAACAGGGAACATATTCATCGCTAGTAAATACAAGGAGAATATGTATATATCTAGGATGTTCTATTTTCATATTTTAGCTAGTTTTAAAAAATGACAGGAAGGGAGAGAGACATGGTTAAGTCATACAGATGGGGGAGGGGAGAGGGATAAATACAAGAGAACAGAAGACAGAGGGCTTGATAGGTTCTGAGGTAACTGTTCTCAGAGAGACAGGCCCTTTGAAATTGTTTTCGGGCCTTCTGTTCCTCCCTTTGAGTAGGAGAGCACTGTAGCCCTCCAGCAAGATTTTATCCAACTGACAGTGCTGGAAAATAGGGGTTCTGGCTTCACTCAGCTGCTTTATTTGCTGCTTGATTTGGGGACAATCTCTTACTTTTCTGGGCCTCAGTTTTCTCTTCTGTACTATGGGGATAATAATATGTCTTCCACCTCTTTGGTATGCTGATTGAGACTATGAATAGTATGGCTACACAAAGGCTTGTGGTGATAAAGCATGTTGGAGCACGCCAGCCGGTCAGCCTCCACTGGTCTCCTGTGAGTCATCAGACCTAAATAGATACCTTTGGATGTGAGGCTCAGGGATGGGAAAAGGGAAGGGGAGGGCTCCCTGTCACTGCCACTGCTGGCAGTGGCCACTCATCCTTATCTTCCACATATCTTGAAAAATGCCTGTATGCAGCTGAGTGGGTCTTTGCTTGACAACGCAGCTAACCATAGCATTTTTATTTTTCTTTTTTTTTTTTAACAGACAGGGTCTCACTTTGTTGCCCTCAGTAGAGTGCTGTTGCATCACAGCTCACAGCAACCTCCTTGCCTCAGCCTCCCGAGTAACTGGGACTACAGGCACCTGCCACAACGCCCAGCTATTTTGTTGTCGTTGTTGTTGCAGTTTGGTTGGGGCTGGTCCTAACTCGCCACCCTCAGCACATGGGACCGGCACCCTACCCACTAAGCCACAGGTGCCGCCCTGACCATAGCACTTCTAATGTTCCTTGCTCTATAAATTAGAGCTTCATTGTTTCATGATACTTTCCTCTAGTTTCAAAATTCATTCACATTAAAAATGTGAATGAGGCCAGGCACAGTATCTCACACCTGCAATCCTAGCACTCTGGGAAGCACAGACGGGAGGATTATTTGAGCTCCAGAGTTCAAGACCAACCGAGCAAAAGCGAGATCCCCATGTCTATTAAAAGTTGAAAAACTAGCCAGGTGTTGTGGCAGACGCCTGTGGTCCCAGCTACTCAGGAGGCTGAGGCAGGATGATTGCTTGAGCTCAGGAGTTTGAGGTTGCTGTGACATGCCCTGATGCCAGGACAAAGCAACAGAGCAAGAGTCTCTCTCAAAAAAAGGTTAAAAAGGCCTGGCGCCTGTGGCTCAACAGGCTAAGGCGCCAGCCACGTACACCTGAGCTGGCGGGTTCAAATCCAGCCCGGGCCTGCCAAACAACAATGACAGCCGCAACCAAAAAATGGCTGGGCATTGCAGTGGGCACCTGTAGTCCCAGCTACTTGGGAGGCTGAGGTAGGAGAATCTCTTCTACCCAGGAGAGAGGAGGCTGCTGTGAGAGCCCAGGAGTAGGAGGTTGCTGTGAGCTGTGATGCCACGGCACTCTATCCAGGGCGACAGCTTGAGGCTCTGTCTCAAAAAAAAAAAAAGGGTAAAAAAAGTCAACCCTGTATTACTATCATTACTAGACTAAAGGAGCTGTTAGATCACTTGAATATAATTTCAACTGTTACAAATTTATAAATCATTGGTTTAAAAAAAAATGGCATTAACTGACAACACCACATGTTGACAAAAATGTGGAATAGCCAGAACATTTTGCCTGTGTAGAATAATGCACATAGCCACACAACCAGGCAAAAGCTGGAAACCACCCAAATGGCCATCAGCAGAAGAGTGGATAGCAAACTGTGGTGTTTCCCATACAATAAAATCCCATACAGTCTGGAGAATGAGTGAACTGTTGCTATACAAAATGACGTGTGGATGAATCTCACAAAGGAAAAGCTGAGAGAAGAAAGCCAGCCAGGCACAAAAGAGTGTACCTGCATAAATTCCACTTATGGAAGCAGCACAGTGGTTTTCTTGCTGGAGGGAGTGGGAGTATTTACTGAGAGGCACGTGAATGGGCTCTTCTGAGAGGCTGCAATCATTCCGTGTCTTAGTCTGAGTACTGGGTGTTTGGGAAAATTAATTCAGTGTACACCAAGGCTGTGTGCTCATATCTACGTGCATGACATATTGTACATCTATATAAAATCATCGGGAAAAATACATACGAAAAATATGGCTTTACATTTTACCATCACTTCTTGTACCAAAAGAAGATTTTTCTTCATGATGGCTATCAAAAATTGAAAAATTCAATTCCATAATTTTCAAGTCTTGATCAGGAACCAAGCACAGAAACTATTTTCAACACTAAAGTTGATATAGAAAGGGTAAACTCCAGGAAGCAAGTTCTAGTTTTTCCTTTTCAAAAAAAAGAAAAAATCAAGGCCGGGCACCGTGGCTCATGTCTGTAACCCTAGCATTCTGGGACGCTGAGGCAGGAGGACCCCTTGAGAGGCAGAAGGATCCCTTGAGCTCAGGAGTTCAAGACCAGCCTGAACAAGAGTGAGACCCCCCCATCTCTACTGAAAATAGGAAAACTAATTGGGCATTGAGGCAGGCGTCTATAGTCCCAGCTACTCAGGAGGCTGAGGCAAGAGAATTGCTTGAGACGAGGAGTTTGAGGGGCAGTGAGCTGTGATAATGCCATGGCACTCCAGCCAGGGCCACAGAATGAGACTCTGCCTCAAAAAAAAAAAAAAGAAGCTGACCTCCGTAAGAACCTCTCAGTGACCCTCCATCCCTTCAGGATAAAGTCCCAAACTCTGTAGAACAGCATACTTCCTAATCTTCCTCTTCAACCTCCCCTAAATGAGAGACAATATCACAAAAGAAGTAGAGTTGGAGGTTTAGGGCTTAGCGAGGAATCAAGAAATGAAAGTGCATTTGAACAATGTGGCCACACAATCTTTGTTCCACCTTCACTTACATAAGGGTGGGGACTTGAAAAATGCCTTCACCACTGAGTGTGTAATTTGGCTTATGTTATCTAGGCTTGAATCATCGCCAGGTCCCTCCAGGCTATCATAGGAGAGCTGGGTTTCAAGCCACCTCTATCTCAGACAACTCTAATCATTAGTATTCCAGTGGGAAGTATTAACAGGGATTCATGGGTTTAAAGTGGAAGAGACAGTGGGCAAGAATGTGACAGTGAGGGCAGAGGCATAAGGCAATGATTAGAAGTTTGTATGGGATGGGGCTGAGAAAGGCAGGGAGCAGGAGGTTTGTTTGGGAAGGAGGTGGGACATGTCAGCTGAGTCGACACCAGCAACCAACCCTCCTGTAAATGTGTCAATCACAGCACAAAATGATTGCAGAAACATCACTCCATGTAGCAGCTCCTAGAGCACCATTGACTATTTAAAAAGCAGACAAAAGTCTCGCCTTTTGCGTGGGCCTGTAGTAGGCTCTACCGAGTGTCAGTACAATGAAGTCCCATCTTCCCCAGGCTCAGGCACTAAAGCCAGCCATCAGCATATAAGGCAAAGGTCAAGAACAGTGAAAGTCCATAAGGAAAGTGAAATATTGAAGAAAATAGACCTACTCTTGAGAAGCACAAGGCAGCCATTTTTCCTCTGGCACTGGAATTAATCGCTGTAAGTTCAATGTAGTAGCTACATAAATAGATAAATGTGATATATTAAAATATTAAACTGGCTAGGCGCCTGTGGCTCAGCGGGCTAAGGCGCCAGCCACGTACACCTGAGCTGGCAGGTTCGAATCCAGCCCGGGGGTCCGCCAAACAACAATGACGGCTGCAACCAAAAAAAAAAAAAAAAAAGGCCAGGCGTTGTGGTGGGCACCTGTAGTCCCAGCTACTTGGGAGGTGGAGGCAGGAGACTCACTTCAGCCCAGGAATTGGAGGTTGCTGTGAGCTGTGATGCCACAGTACTCTAGCCAGGGTGACAGCTTGAGGCTCTGTCTCAAAAAAAATAAAAAATAAATAAATAAAAATGTTAAACTTAGAGATCAGTTTCTCTTCACCCATTTATTAATGTATTCAATCAGTTGCTTATCTCAATATGGACTCGATATTTATTTTATACTTCAGTTATAACACAATATTTCTTGATTTTGTTGCCCAGATGGTTCCAGCTTTGGCCATTGGCAGCTCTTCCAGTTTACTCCTGTGTTCCTTTGACACCCCACATCAACGTGAGTTTTCCTTTTTTAATACTTCCTTACTTTCTTACTCTAGAAGATAACAATAGCCTGATCTTGTCTATTTCCTATTTTGGTCTAAGAATCAGCTATTTCTTCAAGGATCTGTGATTCTTTTTATTGAAGAATGATGTTAGTAACCAAGATCTAGGTCTTTGGTGGGCTTGTTGCTACTGGAGTGATGGGTCTTTTAGGCCCTTTCAACTCACAGAGCAAAGAAATATGTGTGCATATACTAACCTGTGTATATACACTTATCTACAAATATTTCTACACGTAATCTATATTAAGTAAAACAAGTTATTACTTATGTCTCCAACTATAGTCCATTACCATAATTACTCTAGTCTCCTCCACTTGTTTATTGGTATATTCCTACTCCAACAGGGAGAAACTGGGCTTTTAGTATCTACCATCCATTTACATAATTTTCAATTCCAGTATACACGTGTACTTGCAATTGTTAACCTATAGCCCTGTGGGAAACAACCTTGTCTCCTAGAGTACCATGCTTTTGTGCAGCCCCTATTGCTTTTTATGTCACAGACTTCACTTTACAAAGTTACTAAAGCAACACCTTCATCCCACCCTTCAGTTAGGCTGTTTCATACAGCTGCAATACAGAGTCTCTTGTCACAGCTTGCGATTTTTTTCTAGGATGTTCCTGAGAGTATTTTTTGACTCTTTTCTATAAACATGATGGAATCAGTGTATTTCCCCTCTTCATTATATCCAATTAAAGGGCTTACATTATTTTTAAACTGTACCTTTATACCTTTAAATATGCTATGTATTTAGGCCTCTGCACTTGATTTATCAGCTTTAAATTATGTTTTCTGGCCTCTAACTCTAAACATCGGAGGAAATCATCATACTTGACCTACTTCCCACCTCTGCCTCTTGCTCAATTAACTCCTGTTGGTTTCCTCATTCCTTCCCTGCTAGAGTTTACAATATGTACATTATGTCCTGTAACCATAATCCCCTCATCTGTTTTAATCTTAGTCACATGTTTAGATGGATTTGATGGTCATTACCAGCCTCTTCAGCGTCTTTTCTCCATTTATTCTCTATTAAAGTCTTCAAGAAAGGGCTGTTGAAATTGTCTTTCCTGAATTCTTGGACATTCAAAATACGTTTGTGTTGCCTTTGTGGCTGAAGTACCATTTGACTAAGTAGAAATCTCTTTGGTCATATTTTCTTTGCCTGAGAACTGTATAGACCCATGTTTTCCCACTTTTTTTTTTTTTTAATCATAGCACACTTGAAACTATAGTCAAACTTCCGCGGCCCTTAAATAGTGTTGATTAAAAAAAAACAAAAGAGTAAAGAAAGAATAAGCTGGGCAGAGCCTGTGGCTCAAAGGAGTAGGGCGCTGGCCCCATATGCCGGAGGTGGCGGGTTCAAGCCCAGCTCCGGCCAAAAACCGCAAAAAAAAAAAGAAAAGAAAGAAAGAATATGCTTACTGAGCTTTGAACTTCTTTGGAAAATAATTTAATTAATCATCTTAAAAGATTCCTGCAGCACACCTAAGATTCTCTCACAGTACACCCTGTGCCATGGCACACCAGTTGAAAATTACTAGTATAGACTTTATTCATGTGCCCTCCAATATCAAATACAGCTGTGGACACTTTGAGGCCAGTCTAATTTTTCTCCTATGAGTTTCTTTGCAAGGTCGCTTAAAGCATACTCTGTCTTTGAAATCCAGTAACTTTTCTACAATATGTTTTTGGGTCAATTTTCCTTGAAGATGCGGTACTCATTCAATTTTTAGACTCATACTTTCATCTTTCTGGAAGAAAAAATTTAAATTACATCTGTAAATGTATTTTTGGTTCTATTACTTCAGTTCTCTTCTTCAGTAACATGAATTATATGTGGATTGGATCCTCTGCTGGCCTTTCACATTTGTCGTTTTCTTTCTAATCCCTTTAGCTGGTATCTCAATATCATTTGCCTTCCTTTCTCAACTCTATTCAATAGGTTTCTCACTATGGAAGTGCCTATTCTAATACGGCAAAGGACATTTGGCAATAATTTGGGGGATACTGTTTTGAAATTCCAGTTACTTTTCTAATACATATAGCTCATATTTCGTGGTACGAGACATATAGCATAAAACTTACCATTTTGGCTCGGCGCCTGTGGCTCAACGGGCTAAGTCGCCAGCCACGTACACCTGAGCTGGCGGGTTCGAATCCAGCCCGGACCCACCAAACGACGACGGCTGCAACCAAAAAATGGCCGGGCGTTGTGGTGGGCGCCTGTAGTCCCAGCTACTTGGGAGGCGGAGGCAAGAGACTCGCTTGAGTCCAAGAATAGGGGGTTGCTGTGAGCTGTGATGCCACAGCACTCTATCCAGAGTGACAGCTTGAGGCTCTGTCTCAAAAAAAAAAAAAAAAACTTACCATTTTAATCCCGTATAAATAGAACCTCCATAGTTGACCACCTCCTTAAGTTGATCAAATTTTCAAAGACCAGACAAGCAACACATGTACTTAGCACACAGTCGGCCTAGTTCCTTATGTTAACCACCTCTGTATGTTGACCGGTTACAGTCTGTTAGGTGGTCTGTAACCTAACAGACCTATATATGTAGGTCTATCTATATATATACCTATCTATATATATAGATATATATAGATATCTACTACTATATATAATTCAGGGGCACTATTCACGTGTAATAAATTTTTCTATGACAGGCATTTCTTGGTGTTCCTTGGAGATAATGTGGGTGTGGTTCTAGAACACCATGATGAAGTAAATATCGTAACAGTGAGTCACATAATTTTTTAACGTCCCAGTGCATATAAGGACAGGAAGGGTCATGATTACACTATATTCTATTCTGTTAAGAGCAATATCATTATGTCTAAAAAATACTTCACTGCTAAAAAATGCTAATGATTATCTGAGCTTTCAGCAAGTTGTCATCTTTTTCCTGGTAGAAACTCTGGCCTTGATATTGACAGCTGCTGATTGATCAGAGCGGTGGTTGCTAAAGGTTAAGGTGGCTCTAGCAATTTCTTAAAATAAGACAACAATGAGGTTTGCCACATCTATTGACTCTTCTTTTTTCATAAAATATTTCTCAGTAGACTGCAGTGCTGTTTGATAACATTGTACACCCAAGAAAACTTCTTTCAAAATTGGAATCAACCCTCTCAAACTCCTGCCACTGCTTTATCAACTACGTTTCAGTGCTATTCTAAATTCTTTGTCGTCATTTCAACAATACTCACAATATCGTCACCAGAAGTAGACTCCATCTCAAGAAATCGCTTTCTTTGCTCATTCATAAGAAGCTACTCCTCCTTTGTTCATGGTTTAGCATGAGATGGCAATAATTTGGTTGTATCCTCAGGCTCCACTCCTAATTCTAATTCTCAACCTCCTCCGTGAATCACAAATGTCCCCAAGGACATCTAGGATGGTGAATCCTTTATTTTTAGAAGGTCTTTAATTTCCTTTACCCAGATCCATCAAAGAAATCACTATTTATGGCAATTACGGCCTTATAAAAAATGTTTGTTAAATAATAAGACTTGAAAGTAGAAATTGTGGCTCAACGCCTGTGGCTCAACGGGCTAAGGCGCCAGCCATGTACACCTGAGCTGGCGGGTTCGAATCCAGCCCGGACTCGCCAAACAACAATGACGGCTGCAACCAAAAAATGGCCGGGCGTTGTGGCGGGCACCTGTAGTCCCAGCTACTTGGGAGGCAGAGGCAAGAGACTCGCTTGAGCCCAGGAATTGGACGTTGCTGTGAGCTGTGATGCCACAGCACTCTATCCAGGGTGACAGCTTGAGGCTGTGTCTAAAAAAAAAAAAAAGTAGAAATTGCTACTTGATCCATGGCTACACAAATGATGTTCTGTTAGCAGGCAGAAAAACAACATTAATGTCCTTCTGATACCGGAATTTCAGGCTCTTGGTCTCGGCGATTCGAAGAAGGAATCGAAGGACCACAATAGTGGTGGTAAGTTAGGATTTATTTATAGGAAAGAATTATAAGTAGAGGAAGAACTAAACCTCCAGGCAAGAGGACCCAGGAGGGGAGCAAACTCTCTTGCCTCTGGAGGGAAACAGGCAGCTCTTCCTGCTCCCTCTCTTTGGTCTAGCCGAGGTTGGCTTCTGGAAGGGAGCAGGCAGCTCTTCCTGCTCCTTCTCCGAGGTCTAGTTGAGGTTTGCTTTTGGAGAGAGCAGGCAGCTCTTCCTGCTCCCTCTCTGAGGTCTAGCCGAGGTTGGCTTCTGGAAGGGAGCAGGCAGCTCTTCCTGCTCCCTCTCTGAGGTCCCACCGAGGTTTGCTTCTTAGCTGTTCTTTCTTCGAAGTCCTGCTGAAAATTTGCCCTTGAGCTCTCTGCTTAGGGGTTTATATAGTCCCAGGGACTTGCCTTGTCAGAGCTTCTTAGGGGTGGGTCTTCATTAGTTACAGCTAGCTGTCCAATGAAGACCCGGGCCCCTGAGACCAACATGGTATTGACCAAGTAGATTTGCACGTGGAGCAGACAGCAAGGCGCCAGTGTCTTCCACACAGGTCTGGCGCTTTGCAAGCCGGTTTCTCTATTTGCCACAGCATCAGCGCCGCCAGGGGTAAGGCAGCGGTTGTAGAGCTGCCTTGTCCTGCATCAGAAGGGGTAAGACTTCATTCTGGGGATGGGATCCAACTGACAGCAGCACTTTACATTCTTTATCTACAAAATGTAAATATTTGACAAAGAAGATGGTCTCTGAGAGTCCCTATGTGGTTTCACAATTTTGACTTTAAAAATGAGTGATTGTTGTTCCATTTGTTCCCTCTCTCTTTTCCCTGTCTTATCACCCCAGAATAATCTAATTATGGTCTTTCTGAGAGGAAATATATCACTGCGTATCAGGGCATAGAAAAAATAAAGCATGGATCAAATCAATGTCTCTTAAAATAATTATATTTCCAACCTTAAGCACCTAATTCTCTCATTCAACCTAAGATTCTCATTTAACATTTATAAAATATGTTTAAATCTCTGGGTGAAAGCAACAATTACTAATACGTGAATTTCCTCAAGCACAATTATGCTGCTAAAGGTATGTTGCTCAGGTACAACCAAATAAAAAATTAATGTAAGAATTTTATCTGCCCCAAAACTCAGTGTGGGGTTTGCAAAGTTCAGGGTGCCTTCCACAGGGTTTAATTTGCATTCCCTGCCAAAGAGCACATGTAAATGGAGCTGGTGGTATTTCATTTTTCTCTAAGCTCTGATGCATTCTGCACAACTACGGTACTGTTGACTGGAAATGAAAACAACAGATATAAATAATATCATTTACCCTAAGGAGCAAAGCTGGAAAAAGACTGTTCTTCTGGAAGGTGTTTTCTTTCTGATTGCTTATTTTGTAAGTTTTTCACTTTTTTTTTTTGAAACTGTTCTGTTTATGCTACAGTAGCCAATGAAAATAAAAGCTAATTGCCCTGTGAAGGAGGTAAACAAGTTGGTCACAGCTCTCTGCAGCCGGCTCCAAACATACCAGCTGAAGGGCAGAAAGAGGACCAGACTCCAAGGCTCCGATAGCTGCCGAGCTGGATGGGCCGAGCGCTGGGACCGTAGAGCCTTTGGGCTTCAGGGACAGGAAGTCACATACTTTCGGTGTCGTTTTCAGCTGCCGAGAGAGACAGATGCACCCGGATCAATATCACTGTCTTAGTATCAAAGGCATATTGTTATCTCTCTGGGCGTTTCTGTCCAGGGAGAACAACACACCTCTTATTCCATCAGAACGTGGAGGAGCCTCTGGGGTCTTTTCTCTTTTCCTGATCAAAGCGGTGAGATAAAGGCTTAACAGATGATTGGGATCTTATATTTGGAAACTTCCTTCAGCTGAAAGACGTGGTGGCTATTTTGATCTAATTGTGTTGCTGGTGCTTGTTGGCTTCGGTGTTAGGAGGCTTTTCATGAGCTGATGACAGAAGTAAGCCCTCCGCCCTTTCTGACTTTAGAGAAGAGTCAAATGCATCATCTGGGTCACATACCGTTGAGGAAGGCTGTCAGCACCCTACCTGTGGCATTTGTGCGCAAGTTTAAAATGTTCATTACACTTTTTTTCAAGATGGGCATTACATATTCCCACTCCTAGTGCTGAGACGAAGGAGAGTGAAGGATTGGCCTCTTTTCAGAAGGTCCCCAGCCAGTCAGGTTGAGAATTCAGGTGATCTACTGGAAAACAAAAAGCGCTATTTTTTTTTCTTTACACGTTATCAGGAGAATTGACCCAATTTTCTCCTTTGCACTGGGGTGAACACAGAGTTAGATGCCCCTGACAGGAAGGTCTTCGACTGTGTATGGTGTTCATATTTGTCACTGGGCTCATCTGACAGTGCGTCACTCGTGGGCACAGCCGATGGGAATGTTCCTCCAGTGCAGTGTTCTACAGCTAGTTCAACCTGCGGTAGGGAAGATCTTGTTGCCACATGCCTAGAATGGGGAAAAGTAGTAAAGAAAAAAACAACCCATATACAGTTTTCAAAGCTAGAGGTTAAATGAGAGAGCATTTGGATGCCAAAAAGGGAGGGACAGGGAGAGGGTTTTCTCAGCCCTGAATTTGCTCTTTCCTGTTGCCAACCAAAGCATGGCGGTCCTAACTCGAGTCAATTCAGAGAGGGGGCAGGTGGCTTCCGAAGTAGCTGTGTCCCAGAATCAAAAATAGATGTGCTTTTCTTATGCAGTTGAAAACTTATCCTTCACTCATACCATGTCCCTTTTTTAATTCAGATTAATATGAGAGTACAAATGATTAGTCTACATTGTTCTCATTTCCAAGGTAAAGTTCAAGTCATAGCTGAGCCCTTCCCCTGGGCTCTCTCACAAGGTGCCCATCAGCTGAGAGCTCACCAGTCCCCTCCTTCTCCTGTCCCCTTTCCCTCCACCCACTCCCCACTTGAATATACTTGTGTTATTATCTCATATGAGCATGTAGTTGGTTTTTCATTCATTTCACATTGATATTGAGTTAATTGAATACCTGCATTTCCATTCTTTTGTTACTTTACTTAGAAGAATGTATTTCAACTCCATGCAGGTAAATACAAAAGAAGTAAAGTCACCATCATTTTATGGCTGAATAGTATCCCATGGTATACATATATCACAGTTTATTAATTCTTTCGTGGGTTGATGGGCATTCGGGTTGCCCCCACTTCTTGGCAAGCGTCAATTGAGCTTCGATAAACAGTCTAGTGCAAATGTCCTTATGATATGATGCTTTATTATCTGGGCAAGAGACATGAGTAGAACCTTCTCTGAAGAGGACAGATAAATGGCCAAAAACACCTGAGGAGATGCTCGTGATCACTGACCATCAGAGAAGTCCAAATCAAACCACCCTGAGATATCACCTAACCCCAGGGGGCAACTGTCAAAGCTGCAGATGTTGGCGCGGACCTGGAGAGAGGGGAAAATTTTACACTGCTGTTGGGACTGCAAACTAATACAGGCACCACGGAAAGAAGTGTGGAGACTCCTCAAAGAGCTAAATGTAGACATTCCATTTGATCTCACAATTCCATTACAGTATGTGCCTTAATATGCATCTTTTAATTAATTAGTTTTGGTAAGAACAAATTCGAAAGGGTGAAAATATTCAGAAACATCATGGAAATGAAGCCCCGTTAGCTGAGATGACGGGCTTTCAGTGCCTTTGTCTTGCTGTCACCACTGAGCACAGAACACTTGTTATAATGTTCTCATTTTCTTATACCAGATTCTGGTAAGGGAATACAGGTCAACAATTTACTTAGGAAGTATTCAAAATACATTCTTAAGGACTTACTTTGAGTCATTCAGGGCTTCCAACCTGAACTGGAAAATGGGCTGACATCCAGCACTTGCTAATAATGTCCCCACAGCCTGAAGCTCCACCGAGCAGATGTGCACAGGACATAATTTTGGGTGCCCATAAAAATATCTTACATTCTCCAAATGGAGATTTGAATGGGTCACATATACTCATGTCAGTTCCTCTGCCCAATGAGTTCTTCTTCAGAGAGCCTTTTAAATGTTAATTAATTAGATAATGTGTCCATGCTGTACCATTAAGTTCAATTCACAACGGGATCTGGCATATGGTGCCAAAGGCATGTGCCCCCAGACACTACTGATGTGCACACAGCACCGGGAAGAACCCTCTTCACGTGGTCACATTCCCTGCAGCAAATTAGCAGAAGTGCACAAAGGGAACGTATCTAGAAATTAAAGATGCTAAAAGTGGCTGTAAGCCCAGGAGAGACTTTACAAAAAGAGAAAACGTGTTTTTCATCTTTCATCATTAGCCTTTGTAAATACATAAGGAGTTGTTGCATTTCGCTAGAAAAATCATGCTGCTAAATTGGTTCATTCACTTATTCATGAAACAAACATAAATTGAGTTGGACGGGGGCCAGTTTGGATGGGGGAGTTTGCAAGGAGCTGGGAGCTTTCTGCAAGGCATGTTCCTGCCTTCCAGGAGGACAGAGGTTAGTGAGAAAGACAGCAAGAGCGGTAATATAATACAATGTGATTTCATTTTAATAAATGGTAGATAATGAGAGGTGTGAGTGACGGATGCTCTGATGTGAGGTCCAGATCGCCTCCCAGGACAGGTGTGCCCCCAGCCCCGGATAGTTGGCTGTGGAGGGCTCTCCGCTGCTGCTCTCGCTGGGATTTGTGTCTGATGAAGGAGATGACACAGCCCAGATCCTGCCCCTTCCCTGGGACAGCCCCATCCACTGACCGGCCAAAGCAGATGTACAGAGATTCCGCCCCTTGACGTCCTTCAGAAACTGTGATATGGAGGACCATCGCAGCCCCAGCCTCCGGGGATCCGCGGCAGGCCCTGTGGCAGCAGCCTTGTCCTGTAGCCCCTCTGCTCAGTCTTGCCGCCTGACATCTGGGTGGTGCCCCCCATGCACTGTGTGCAAATACGTGTCTCACAGGCTGCCTCCTGCCACCTAACCTGCAGGAGCTCCTGCCAAAGGCAGCAGGTGTGAGCTCCGCCGCTGCTGGGGCTCAGGGCACAGACAGCATCTGTGTGCTGGAGTGGGGCAACTGTGCAAACTTCCCGGTGGTCTGGGCAGGGACGGCGGTGGAGGGACCCACGGGCAGACGGCGTGTCCTGTTCTCTAGGGGACATGTGGCAAGGGCTGCAGACTTTTGGTTTTGACAAGTGAAGGGGGAGAGTTGCTCCTGGAATCTGGAAGGGAGAGGCCAGGGACGCTGTAAACCCCCCACCCTGTGGGACCCCAAATATCATAGTGTCAAGATGGAGGACTCTGTGTGCACGGAGGAAATTGAAGACTGAGAGCTTTTTGGGCAATCAGGGCCTCTAACCAATGGGTGTTTGTGTTCCCCCCAAGTTCACGTGTTGAAGCCCTAACCTTCAATATGACAGTCCTGGAGGTGAAGCGTTTGGGAGGTGATTCCATGCAGATGTGGCCATGAGGGTGGCACCTCCATAATGGGGTTGATGCCCTTATAAAGAAGGGACACCGGAGGTCTCTCCACTCTCCCACAGTTTAGGGCACAGCACAACTGCAGGAGGGTCATCACTGCACGCCAAGCAGGAAGCCTTCCCTGGGAGCTAAACTGACTGAGCGACGTTCACCGTGGCCTGGACTTCTCAGCTCCCAAACTTGGAGAAATAAATGTCTTTTCTCGCAGCTACCCAGTCTATGGTTGCTATGGCAACCTAAGCTCAGACACCCTCCTTGGCGAAGTGCAGAGATGATCCTCTTCTCTGGCTGGTGGGCAGAGCAGCTGAGAAGCTTGGACAGCCGCATCTTGTCGGAAGTGGGGCCCAGAGGAGATTGAATTCCCAACTCAGCACAATTGCTGTGTCATGCCTCAGGCTCTGATTTCAAAACGGTGAGGCCCTGACCACTGGGCCTGGACAACAGGGCCATTGGACTTGGAAATCCTGCAGCCCTGGACACTAAGCCCTGGACACCTGTGGGGGCGGCCCGGGCTCTCTGCTCGGGCTGGGCTCTTGGCCTGTTGAGGACAGTGAGTGCTCTCTACCTGTGGGACTCCACCTGCCACAGTGCCCAGCCCTGTCTCCTTCCACCCACAGCACCTCCCAGCTAGGGAGGAACAGCACCTGTGAAGGGGTGAGGAGCTTCTGGGGAGGTCCAGGGTTGGCCCACATTTCCAGCAGGAGCCAAGAAACTATTTGAGAGGTTAGATTCAGAGGTTATTAAATCACGGGGGCAGTGGGGGTGGGGTGGAACATGGCATAGGAAACGTCGAAGTCTGTGTGAGACACTCTTGCTACACAAGGCTAGCACCCTAGCAAGGACCACAGCAAGTGGTACCTGGGCTGTGAGGGCTCGGGGTGCTTGGAGAAGGCAGCAGCTATCACTAAGTGAACTGGGGGTGCCCAGACTGCCACAATAGGTGGAGGAGAGGAAACGTGGTCCAGGGAGATACATGCCGTGTAAGCCTAGCTCATTGTAGTGTGGAGCCAGGTGTCAGAGCAGGGGTGGCAATGGTGACCAGCAACCATTGACTACAGGAGGTGTGTGCTATTTCTGTGACTTGGGCTCTGTGGCTCTGTAGATCCCAGCCTGGGGATGGGGAAAGGGGGGATGGTCCTTCTAACAAAGGTCTCATTTCATCTGGAGCTGAGGCTGTCCCAGACACTTCCTGCCATGATTCTAGGAGGAAAGGTATCGCTCACTGCGGGGGCGCCTCACTCTGTGTTCAGGTGTAGATGCCCCCGCAGAGGTGAGCACAGGCACTCAGGGGCAGCGAGCAGTGTGGGGTCCTCGGTGGGGTGGCCATACGTATGGCAGTGTGTGCAATCCCAGACTTGTTTAAAAACACACAGGACATTTATTTAGAAAAGTCTCCCTATATTGCGTGATGGAGAATGAAGTGAGAATCTCTCAGGGGAGAAAACATCTAAGAAGGTACTCAAGTTCAATTGTGGGATACACGAAAACAAAGAACAAAAAACTAGTTTTTCACTTTGTAAAATTAAAATTTTAAAATAATACTTTATACAGATGAAGGTTTGAGAAACAGATTTCTCACCCACTCACGAGAGCATGAATTAGAATTGCCTTTCAGGTGGCAATTTAGTGAAGTTATCCTTTGATCCGGTAATGACTTTGGTAGGAATGCATCCTCAGGAAATGTGTCTAAAAATGGAGGAAACAAGAGCTTGATGAAGAAATACATTAAATGGAGTTGCTTACAAGAAGAAAAGGGAGCATGGCAGAGGAAGTATTCTAGCCATATTGATCTATTTATTCAGTGCAATACGGAGCTGTCTATGTAATGATTATGGAGACTTGTAATAATATGGAAGTTGAGGTAGAATGAGGCTATTGGAATAATATGGTAAGTGCTTTAAATGCAATGTCAAATACAAAAGGTAATCTGATGTAGAGTGAGTAAAAGCATGCAAAATATTTGCTTAAAAATGGAAAGCTTGTATCAAGGTAGACACAGCTTTTCTGTTATGCTAGAAATTTGGAACTGTTTTATTTGCAGAATAGTTTAATATTGCCCTGCATTCAGTTGACCCAATAATCCACTGTTTCCAAAATATTTTCTGAATAAAATATGAGTGTAAATTATTAAATGTGCTACCCCTCATCAGAGACCTAATATACATAACATCTGTGTGCCCCACGCAGCGGTTCCTGGACTAAGCAGCCTTCGGGGCTGGAGGGACGGCTCAGCTTCCGCTTCCTCCCGCTCAGAGGGGTGAGATTGCCAAAGGGCAGATGGCCGCGCTGCCCTGGGGCGGGAGGCAGAGGAGACTTTAGACCGGTGTACACTGTGGAGGGGGCTGTGTTTATTTGCTTTTACAGAATTCCACAGATAAAGGGATTTGAATGTTACCAGGCCTCTCCTGGGACGTGGCCTCCTCCAGTAACTCACTTAACTTCTGTGAAGTGAGAATGCATACACGAGTTAGCCTAAGGCTGTAGGGGGCCTCCCTCTGCCGTCTCCACTAGAGATGCTTGGGTGGGTCTCCCCTCTCTGTCTTTTAGTGAGGGTCCCGCTTTCCAGGGCAGGTCACGGCTGCATGTGGACAGCCGTGCAGGGGAGCAGTGGGGACAGGTGCTAGGGAGCTGGTGGCCTGAATCTGCCTGCTGGGACCCCCCTAGAGCAGGACAAGAAGGTGAAAATGAACAAAAAGGACGGGGTTATGTGGCCTGAGACTGTTTCTGTGTGCTGGGGCTATGGTTGTTGGTCTGAACATATCTACATTGAGGTGACTTTGTAAGGGCTTCGGGCCTCTGGAACTGCCTTGTGGGACATAGCTGTGATCTAGCGCTTCCAGTTGTGGCAAAGCCTGGGAAATAATGAAGGGGCTCGGAGAGGAGCCTGGCGCCCAGCAGGTATGGAGGACGCATTCTGAGTCACCTTCCCCAACCTCTTTCTATGAGCTGGAAAGGAATCAGGGAGATCGGGCAGTGGGGGCTGCCCCTGGGCAGGGAGGCTGAAATGCAGTCCGTTTCAGGTCATGGCTCCCAGAATTCTAGAAATGATTTTTTAGGAAATGGCAAGGTGAGAACATGGGGACGTCATGAAAGTCTCAGAATCGGCCCCAGGGATGGGGAAAACTTCTGCCCAGCTGAGGGCTGAGGACCCTGTGGGACACCAGCCCTCTCTCTGAGTGACTTTCTGCACTTTCCCCAGCTCGGAGGGGCACACAGGTGACACCATTTGGAACACCGTGTGGCTGTGTGCATGCAGCGGGCATGTGTCTGCTTCACCACGGTTCTATGGGGAATCTGGGTGACTGAGATCACAGAGCCAGCCCAGGAGACTCAGCCACACCAGGAAAGCCAAGTGTCCACACCTTAGTCATAAGCTAAAGTGTCATTTTGGGGGTCCTGCAGTGCTGTGGCTCGGGACCCTGGCTGGAGGGCACAGATTTGGAGGATCTGGAATCCCCTAGACTCCTCAGGAGCTGCCCGTGTTGTGCTTCCTGGGATGATTCTCCTCTTGGCTTCAGGTGTCTGCAAGAGCGAGGTGCCTAGGGCCGGGTGTGCTGTGGCTCACACCTGCAATCCCAGCACTCTGGGAGGCTGAGGTGGGTGGCTTGCCTGAGCTCACGGGTTTGAAACCAACCTGAGCAAGAATGAGACCTGTCTCTACAAATAGCATTGTCGTAGGCACCTGTAGTCTCAGCTACATGGGAAGCTCAGGCAAGAGGATCACTTGCGTCCAAGGTTTGAGGTTGCTGTGGGCTATGATGCCAGGGCACTCTACCAGGGTGACAAAGAGTGAGACTCCATCTCAAGACCAGCAACAACATCAAGAGGGAGACGCTTCAGACTGATAAGGCAGCCAGTCCTTCCCCAGGCAGGTCCCAGGGCCTGGGAGGCTGCAGAGTAAACAGCAGCGGAAGTCGTGATCCAGAGCTGGCTCCATGGTCACCGCACCAGGGCGAGGGCACCACGGGGGCTTTGTTTGAATCTCTCCTTTAAGGCAGCTCCAATTTGGGAATTTGGAGACTGGTGACACACATGCTTTGAATGGATTTTTCTATTTTTGTCACTGCCCCTGCTGCCACCAACAGATCCTGGCATTTTCTAGACTTCACGCATTACTCCCTGCCTGGATGGACAAACACACGACACACTGGGCCAGGCTGCTGCAAAGCCGGCACCAGAGCAACTGTGACAGGGATGGGAACAACGCGCCTTTGCTGTGTGATCTGTCCTCTGCCACCGAGGCACTTCCTGACGTCACAGGGGGCGGGGGGGGGCGGGGCTCATGTACTCTGAATTAGCATGTTGGCGACTTACTGCTGTTATAATGATGCTTTAAAAATTGACCTGCTCTTGTTCCCAAACAACAGCTGTGCAGACTTTGTGCACAAGACAAGTCTATGAGGACACACACGCGGGCATGCACACGGACACACAGGGACACACACGGGTTTGCACACGGACACATACGGACACACCTGGGCATGCACATGGACACACACGGATACACACGGACACACATGGACACACACGAGCATGCACACGGACACACACGGACACATATGGACACATACGGGCACACGGACACACCCACACACATACTGACACACACGTACACGCACACCAACATACGTGGACACATAGACACCCACAGAGGCACTCGTTTTTTTTATTTATTTTAATTGGCAAATAAAATTGCTCATACTGTATGTGTCGTGTTTTGAAATTTGCACACTGGGGAAAAGGCTAGAACAAGCAATTGACATCTTTATTACCTCGCATTTTATTTTTATATGTGGTGGAAGCACTTAAAAATCTACTCTCTCAACAGTTTCAAATGTACGTGATATTGTTAGTAACTACAGTTTTTTGAGCAAACTTTTCATATGCACTAAAGCCAGTGTGAAGAAGGGTGATATTAGATGTTAGTGCTTTACAGTAAAGCTTACAGCAGACCAAGGGCGTGGGCGCCTGACAAGGAGCGGATGACCGTGAGCGAGGAGGACACCCAGTCAGGACGGTTTCCGGTGGGAGATAGTCTTGCTCTGTGGAATTATCCCGGCCGTCTTGTCGCAGCCCCGCAGCCTTGGGCTGCTGCAGTCAGCACCCAGGGTGAAACGGCTCCAGAGGCTGGAGGGACGGGCAGCATTGTGTTAGTGTCTGAGGGGACCTGGCATGGCACAGAGCCTTCTAGAAATTAAATGACCAAGGAAGACGAAAGCAAGTCTGAAAGACCCAATTTAGAACTCGTTCCACCTACGCTCACTGTCCAACAATATTTTAACCTAGTCAAAAATATGGTTAAAATATGCTTCCAGAGTCAATGGGTCAGTACATAAATATTTTTCTTTTTTTTAGTCTTGTTTTATCTATTATGACTTAGATACAAGCATTTACACAAAGTTTTGTTTTTATCACTTAATCTTTATTTCACTTAGGGCATGGCCAAAAAAAAAAACAATCTCTTCATCTGGGGTCATCCAACACTAACCATCCAGTGGACAGCAGTATTAGGCAAGTGGGAAAGTCACAAAAGGACCCGTTAGGAGGTCACGTCCTGGAAGAGTCACTCTCCTGGACTCTTTGAAGACCGTACGAGGAGATGGAGGGGTGTAGGGGCTCTGCAGGTGGGTCTGCCGGACACCTGGGAGAGGAGGAGGGTCAGGTCAAGGACACAGGCCCCGAAGGAGCAGATCCTTGACCGCAGTGAGAGGCCATGCTAGCTTCCTTGCTGTTGTAACGAAGTGTGACAAAGTGGGTGGCTTAAACATCAGGAGACTCTTGTCTGGGTTGCCATTCTGGAAGTTGACGGCCACGGTCATGGCATCGCCAGGGTTGGTTTCTTCCTAGGGGCTGTAGGAAGACTCTGTTCCATGCCTCCCTCCTGACTTCTGGGGTTTTGTGGAAACATCTCCCGGCCTCTGCTTTCCCCTCCACATGGTAATCTCCCTGTGGAGCATTTGCATCCTATCCTCCTCTATCTATAAAGACCTAGTTGTGTGTGTTGGAGTCAAGACTTCATGTTGACTTGATCACCTCTGTAAAGACGATTTGAAGCAAGGCCACACCCTGGGGTAATGGAGGTTAGGACTCCAACATATATTTGTGGGGCACAACCCACGGCAGGTGCCAGTGGGGACTCCACCCTGCCCAGTCATGCTGTGCCCTGGCGACACGGTCTGTGTAACTTATTTATGGCCAGTTGCCCTGAGGCCCCCGGGACAGCTCACTGCATCATCAGTGGAAGCTTACATACAACATTAAAATTAATGTTTACCCTAATCCTTTATAACCCTGCTCATATGAGGGACAGTTATCATGATGCTATTAGCTTCAGCAGCATATAGTTCTTGGCAATAAAAGGCCTTGAATATAATTAGTTCATATGAAGAAAACAATTCTGGCAAATATTAAATATTTTATAACGAACATCTAATAAGTCAAAATGGTGTCATATCATAGTAGGCCGTAGAATCAACAATCCTGGGCTCAGAGCGGGCCCGTGTTATGACATGTGCCTGTCACTTTAATATTAAATGGAGCCAGCCGACCTCTGGGCCTCTGCAGCTCGGCCTTCGGGGAGCCCTCACCTGCTTGGAGCCCGCTGGTGTGACTCACAGGCTCTGCACACGCAACACAGGAGTAGGAATGAAACCACTGCAGGTCCACCCAGATGGCGGTGTGCGTGCCACGTACAGATCTTACCGTGATTTTCAGTTTCACTCAGGGCTCTTGGGATCAAGGCTGTATGTTCAGCCAAAAGTCCTGTTTCCTAAAACTGACCTTTAGAATGTGCCCTGTCCACTCTGAACTGTGACACAGTGATGACCATGCCATCATTATGGCAGTCCCCATCCTTGTGGTCACCTGTTCCAACACTGCAGGTGTCACCACCTCATGCTTGGGTGCAGCTGCATTGCCCGGCCTGGAGGGGTGTTGGTGTCTGGTGGGGGCTTTCTAAGGTGAGTCCCATCCAGCCTTCCCTTGGGCCAGTGACATGCCTCTGATAATAGATAGGCACAGCAGAGAAGATGGGGTGTCACTTCTGAGCTCAGGTGACTTCTGTCCTGCTGGTTCTCTCCCCTGTCTCTCTCACTCCCTCTCTCCAACTCCTCCGTCCCTCCATCGCCCCCCTCTCTCTCTTCCCAAATGCTTGCTCTGATGAAACTCAAAAGCTCACGTGGCAAAGGGCTGAGGGCAGGCTCCATCCAACCGCAAGTGGGGAACTGAGACCTCGAAAAAATGAATCCTGCTCACAAACCCTTACTTGAGCTCAGACATCACGCTGTCCAGGGGAGCTTCGAGATCAACACAGCCCTAAATCACCTTTGACCCAAGCGTATGAAAGAATCTGAGCCAGAGGGCAGCAGAGCCACGTCCAGAGTCCTGACCTACACAACTCTGGGGCAATAGATGCTGTGTCAGCTGAGAATTGTCCCCTCCCATTCATATGTTGAAGCTTGAACTCTCAGTGTGACTGTACTTGGAGGTAGTGCCTTTTTTTTTTTTTTTTTTTGGAGAGACAGAGTCTGACTTTATCACCCTTGGTAGAATGCCTTGGCATCACACAGCTCACAGCAACCTCCAACTCCTGGGCTTAGGCGATTCTCTTGCCTCAGCCTCCCGAGTAGCTGGAACTATAGGCGCCTACCACAATGCCCGACTATTTTTCTGTTTTTTTGCTGTTTGGCCAAGGTTGGGTTTGAACCCGTCACCTTCGGTATATGGGGCCGGCACCCTACTCAATGAGCCACAGGCGCCCCCTTGGAGGTAGTGTCTTTAATTAAGGTTGAAAGGATGGGCCCTAATCCAGTGGGACTGGTGTTCTTATAAAAAGGGATTAGGGGGCACCTGTAGCTCAGTGTTTAGGGCACCAGCCACATGCACTGGGTCTGGTAGGTTAGAACCCTGCCTGGGCCTGCTAAATAAGCAAAAAAATAGCTGAGTACTGTGGCAGGAGCCTGTGGTCCCAGATACTAGGGAGGTTGAGGCAAGAGAATGGCTTGAGCCTAAGAGTTTGAGGTTGCTGTGATCTGTGACATCATGGCACTCTACCAAGGGAGACAAAGTGAGACTGTCTCAAAAAAAAAGAAAAAGAAAAGAAAAGAAAGAAAAAGGGGTTAGGATGCAGACATGGAGCCCATGTGAGGACACAGCCAGGAGGCAGCTGTGTGCAAGCTGAGCAGAGAGGCCGCAGGTGAAACCAAACCTGTGGACAGCTTGACCTTGGACTTTCAGCTTCCAGAACTGTGAGAAAATAAAATTTCCCTTATTTAAGCCACCCAGTCTACAGCATTTTGTTGTGGAAGCTCAAGCAGACTAATGCAAGCTGCAAGTGTCAGGAGTTACTTTTTATGTGCACGTGACTCACTGATATAATTGTCAGTGGACAGTGGACATCTCTTTTTCTGTTCATCCCGGACTGGAACAAGCCAGGCCTCTGACCCTTAAGAGTCTCACAGTCTTCAGAAGGAGGTCAACAAATGGGAGGAAGTAACGAAGCTCCAAGCAATGAAATGATCATGTCCCTAGAGGGACGGGCAAAGTCCAGCTGGAGATTGGGGAAGGGTGCGTCCCTCAGTCCTGCAGGAGGGGGCAGGAGCAGCCCCATTTCTCTGAGGAATGGTGGCTAAGGGACACATAAGAGATGAGTCAATGTCCTACAGGCTGCCGGTGGGGTGGGGGGTCGGGGATGGACGTGAGGACCTGGGAGTTTATCAAAGGGGAGCTGCTCTTGTTGAGGGCACAAAGGAGACAGATGACAGGGCACGTCCTGCTTGCTGGCCCAGAGTGCATGAGCAGACCCAACACTCCTGTGTCATGTTCCCAGCAGGATGACACAGTCTGCTGAGGTTGGTTCCATAACTATCTCCGTTGTGTAACCAAATAAACGGAGGCTGACCACAATGGAGTGAATTTCCCAAGGTTATGCAGATGTGGTGGAATCTCATGGTGGTTCCCACTGCAATAGAGTGTGTGAAGTCACGGTGTGATTCTGTAACTTTCAGAACAACCCAGAAGACTATCTGCCTGCTGTTGATCAGTGCTGATGGTGTGGAGCAAACGGTCGGAGAAGCTAAGCAGAGTCTGTGTGTCCAGGTTAGTGTCCAGGCTGAAGCAGTCACCAGGTCTGTCCACTTGACCCTCTACAAAGTGCTTACCATGAATCGTTACTTCTCCATCTCTCCCACGTCCAGAGTGACGGTGGTTGGAACGTCGGAAGTGGCTGCTTGCATGGTGGAATGCACGAGCATGGACACCACCTTCCTCTTCTCCTTCGTCCTTTTGCTCTACTTGTTGAAAGGACCTAGAAGGAAGAAGGTGAGAGATGAAACTAATCATGATCGCTTCCTGCCTTTCCCTGGTTATTTCCGGAATGTGCTATGCGTTGAACTGTGTTTCCTCCCAAACGCTACGTTGAAGCCCCAACTCCTAGTGCCTCAGAAGGTGACTGTATTTGGACACAGGGCTGTTGCAGATATAATTAATTAAGATGAGGCCATAAACGAGTCAACATGATATGACTGACGTCCTCGTAAGAAGACGAGGGAGGTGGCCACATTGTGATGGAGCAGAGCTTGGAGAGAGGCAGCTGCAGGTCCAGGATGGCTGGAGCTCCGGGTGACGTGGCCGTGAAGGAGTCTTGTCCTACAGCCAGGAAGGGGAGCGAGGCCCTCTTCACATCTAAGACTCTAGAACTGCTGTTTCAAGCCGCCCAGGCTATGATACTTGCTACAGCAATCCTAGGAAAAGAATGTACTGTGAATCTTGTTACTTCTGGAAGGCTCAAACTGAGAATAATCAGTCATATTTAGAACCATTGATGAAAATTAGAAGTCGACTCTCATTAATGTATATTGCTGTTTGTCTCATCCTTCGAGTGCAGGCAATGGACTTAGAAGAACAGCAGTAGACTGGACCTTACACTGATTTGGCCACTAAGTTGCCCCGAGGGTCTTCTTTTAAACCTGCTCTGTCCCCTCCACGGGAAGCACACCTGCTCCTGCATATCCCACTTAGTTCTGATTGATGTCCCACCTCCCTCCAGCACAGATCTGAGGCAGCTTACCGTCCAAACACGGGTGCACATTCATGCATCCCAAGTATGGTAGCGCTGCAAAGATGAGACGGTAAAACTCAGAGTAATATATGGTTATGTGCTTCCCGCATGCTGAAAGGGTGATCAATTCTTCTGTGACTCACACATGAAGATGTAATCTTTCTAATACGGTGTGACGCGGGTTATTTCATTTATTTATGTCATCAATTTTGTTCTTTTGTTTTCCTAGTGATTTCTGGGAATGACAAACTGATCATGTTTTAATACAAACTGTGAATCTTGGACTCTCCTGCAAGTGACTTACAGGGTAAGGAATGGCGGGGGTGGGGTAGCGTTTTCGAGATGCTCCCTGGTTTTCTCTGTCTACAGGCGGTGTTGTGTTTGATGGGTCGGCTGCAGGCTGCACATCCACTTCTGTTTAGCAGTGCGGGCGGCACATGCCATGCTGTGTCTGCAGGTCCACGCTGCATGGCTTGGCCAAGCAAAACAAGGGAAGGCTGGTAACTGAAGGCTGGCCCAAAGGGTGAGGGAACACTTTCTTTTTGTTGTTCTTTCCCTATCAATTCTTTCAAGTGCAAGTTCTGCTCCATTACCACTCACCATTTTACATGTTTTTAATTTGTTTCACCGTTTGATTAATTAACCAAGTGTTTCTTCATATTGGTAGAATACTTTATAGTTTGTAAGTTACTTTCATTTGACAGTGATTATCTTGTTTGTGGTTATTTCAACTACTTGTTGAGAAAGGGAACATTTGAATCATGCTTTGAGTTTCTAGGGTCTTTCAAGGAGACCACTGATTTCTCAGGGGCTGCTCTCTGGGTACATGGGAAAGCTGGCCCTGGGGGTCCGTTACTGTCCTCTTTCTCCTCTTTCCAGGATGCCTGTAAGTAGCTGTCTCTGAGCGCTAAGGCACATGACAGCAGACACTCGCTGCCTACACGCTTGCTCTACAGATCAGGCCAGTGGAGAGTTTGGGGCAAGAATGCAAAGCCGAGATCACCCAAGTGTTCATTATCTCCAGAGGACAAGTTTGCTCGGTATAGTCTCAGTGGAAAATTGCACCTCAATGAAGTATCTTCTCACTAACGAGATTTTTAGAAACATCTTAAGTGCTTTTAGGTGCGGGGAAGATGGCAAAAGTAAGCCCCAGAAAGCAAGTAGGGGCATTACTCCTTGGATGGAAGTTACAAGACAGGTAATTTGATTCTTCCTCCTATTTCTTCCAAATCAACAGACTCTATGTATCAAGGTCGGTTTGTTACCACTGACTTAAATGAGACACATAGATTGAAAACAGAAGAAGGGGCTCGGTGCCTATAATTTGCTGTCTCAAGTGGCTAAGGCGCCAGCCATGTACATCTGAGCTGGCGGGTTCGAATCCAGCCTGGGCCCTCCAAACAATGATGGCTGCAACCAAAAAAAAAAAAAAAAATAGTGGGGCATTGTGGTGGGCGCCTGTAGTCCCAGCTACTTGGGAGGCGGAGGCAGGAGAATCACTTGAGCCCAGGTATTGGAGGTTGCTGTGAGCTGCGATGCCACGGCACTCTACCCAGGGTGACAGCTTGAGGTTCTGTCTCAAATAAAAACAAAACAAAACAGAAGAAGGCAGGGGACGGTGATCTCCTTTCATGCTGAAAAGTCTTTGATTTCTGCTCTCTTCCTTGAACCCCTTCACGATGCAAGGTGTCTTGGAGTGGCAGGTCTCAGGTGTATCTTTCCTTGGACTTGATGGGAGCACAGGTGTATTTTCCCACTTCAGACTGTGAGTGGCACCAATCTGGCTGCTGGGGGCCTCAGGGCCATGCTTGGGATGAGCATGGATGCTGGCACATCCTTGTTGCCCTTCTCTGTCTTACCAGTTTGTGTGAAATACTGACTTTGTGCATCAGGGCAGAAATAGGAGTCCAGAGCCCAGTGAGAAAAAAATTAAAACAAGAATCAGGGACGAGGCCACAGGAGAATTAGACTCAATAAGTGTGTGACAGTGGAGTGGGTATTTCATGAGAAATATTAAACCTCAGTTCTACCTGTCACTGTAGGACACCAAAACTGTTGTTTCTTCTGTACCTCTCTGTGTCACTGGGAGGCAGGGTTGTCCCTGAATGTCTCTTTCTTACTTTTCATATATACAACCGACTCGTTCCTTTCAACTGGCTAAGTTCCAGGTCCAGTACCACGAGTTATTTCTTACGGTAGTTCAGATGATACTACAAATAAAGGGCACGATTCTGATGCGTCTGGGTCACGTTAATTATGTAGAAAGCAAGGTCTGGACTTTTACTGAACATGTTAGAATTTTGTGTCCAAGTACATAGTTCGAGCTGGAGCATTCTGAGCCTGCCATGGCAAGACTGTTGATAATGAAAAGTGAATTAAAGTCCCTGTGTCTCCTGCAATGATGAAGAATTAAGTAAAGTAGAAATGTCAGAAGGATTATGGAAGTAATTGCATTTCTCTTTTCCAGTTTCTTGACACCTCTGTATTATATGGTCACTGCACCATTCCTAATCTGTCCAGCTCTGAGCAGGTGGGGAGATGAGGACGCACCTGATGGCCGAGCAGCCCAGGCACGTGAACAACCTGCCCATCGCCTGCTCGTGAGCAGTCAGATGTCATAGCTCTCCTGCAATCAGAGGCTGCAAAATTTAATCAAGGGCTATAATATTTCATGCCTGTGAGGCCATTACTTTGAAATATTGTTTTTTTTTAAGCACCAGAAAAGACCAGTATTTACATTGGATTCTAAACCAATACTATTGAAATATTCAAAGGAACTTAAATGAGTTAAAATATTGGGCTCCCAGAATTAGAAATTTCAATCTTAAACCTGGAAATATTTTCAAAGTGGCAGATGAAGAACAAAGTTGTCAGTTGTTTATTTTTCCTGCTTCTTCAGATAGAGGGTGACCAGTGAATGGAATGATTGCACAGTGCCAAGTACGAAGAGAGAAATACTGTGTTTAAAATTATTGCCTTCTTAAAGCAATTTCTTTCTGAATTTTTTCAAAGCTGACATATCAAAGTGTGATTCTAGATTCAGTGTCCAGGACTGAAGCATGATAGTGGTCCATACAACCTTGAACACATACCGTGCTGGCTTTTTACTAGAGTTTCCAATTTGGGTCTATAGACATCTTGTCTTTACAACAAAATATATAAAGGGGTTCCATGAACAGTAATTTGGGAAAATACTGCATATTATGTCTTACTTGCTTGTGAAGCTTAAGACAGGTAATTCCTATAGTAAAGAAGAGTTAAATATTGAATCATTACAATTAAACAACCATCCTACAAAAGGTCAAAGTCGTATCTGTTTATTCTGAAATATGAATTGTACAGACTATTGAACTGCACAATAATCTCATAAGATTTCAGAAAGTGGTACCCATGTCCTCATGTGAAGGAGAACTAATTTAACATATTAAAATGTATCAACCAAACGACTTCATCACAGTATTAGTCTCATAGATGAACTAAAATTGCTTTTAAAACTATCACCTTGGTTGAAATAAAAATGCAGAATTTATAGGTATCACATTTGGGTGGTACACAATTTAGGACCCTTCAAAATTTAATCAATTTTTTTTTTGTTGTGTCATTACTTCAAATGACAAAGCAACAGCCTTTCAATGCAGCGCGTTGTGGCACGGTGGCCTGTTTGTCTTTGCTTCCTGGCTTGTCAGAGCCACCGGCGCCCATGGGAGGGAAGCAGGTCCTGCTGCTGTGTCGCGGGAGGCTGAGTCCACTCTGCATTCGCGACACCCTGTGGGGCAATAACGGCAGCAGAAGGCGATGGGAGAACACATGAGGAATCCGTAGACATTTTATGTTCCTCGATTTCATGAATAGTAACAGTCTCATGGCTTCAAATTGTCCCCCCAAATGGTGTGTCCCACTCCTGACCTGGGGAACCTGTGAATACCACCTTATTTCTAGTTAGGGTCTTTGCAGATGTAATCAAGACCAGGTCATTAAGGCAGGGTCTACCCCCACATGACAAAGGCACGTACAGAAGAGGGAAATGGCACGAGAATCCAGAGGTGCAAGGGGAAACACAGCCCGATGACAGTGGCAGGGCGTGGAGTGACACAGCCCATGCTAAAGCACACCAGGACGCAGGCAAGAAGTGGAGCTGGAGAAGGCGTGGCCCTTGGACAGCAGATTCGGACTTCCAGCCCCAGAACAGGGAGAGAATAAATGTCTGTTGTTTACGCCACCCAGCCTGCAGGTCTTTGTGATGGCAGCTCCGGGAAACACATAGGAATAGCTGGTGGCTAGTAGTGTGTTTTATTTTGGGTCTGATTCCACACCACTCTGCCAGCAGGTGTGTGATCTCCCATTTTACAGTAATAGGAAGTTTTGATATCCCGCACTAGGGACATTAGCATCAACTGGGACGTTTTCAGAAATGTGAGCTGTCAGGCCCACCCCAGACTGGTGCATCAGAAACTCTGGGATAGACCCAGCAATAGGCGTTGAACAAGCTCTCCTGCAATCAGAATGCACTGGGCTGGGAGCTCAGAGGGTCCACAGGGTCTGGGGGGTGGAGCTGGGATTTGGGGTCACATCTCTCTGGCTCAAAAGCCTACTTTCCACTGGACAAACTGGACACACACACTCACTCACAAACACACAGACACACAAAACAAGTTCTCATCTTAACCATACACACACTTTCGCCCACAAACATGTAAACACATCTGAACACAGCTGAATATATACACTCACACACAAGCACACAGACACAACTGAACGCACACACCTATGCACCAAACCACACAAACTCACACACTCACACACACCCACATCTGTGCACGTTTCTTTTAGGACAAGGAAGGAAAGGGCAGCTGTGCTCTGGAGCAGAGGGGCAGCCTTGAGTGCTGTTTCCTTCTCACCCAGAACAACACAAGGCTGGGGGCTCCCAGCCGAGTCAGGTGGTCCTTC